>JARBWI010000403.1:0-297711 GCA_037576405.1 Campoplex capitator | reverse complement strand
CAGAGGACTACGTTTTAATGATTTTCGAAAACTTTAAAAAATGGTTAAATCATGACACGCAGTACCAGCTCGACGCCACGTAATAGGAGAATAATTATTACGGTAGGCTATTACGGTTTTCGAGCTATTAATTTTTTATAAAACTTACCACTTTCAACACCAGAGGCTCCATGTGTGCTTCCAATGTACCGTCTATTGGATTTGTACCATATCTATGAACAGAAAATACTTGTTTGCTTGAGTACGAATATTTGTCACTAGAGCGTCGATTCTCAAACGGGTTTTCACCACATTATATCCATTCTCAGAACGCCATCTGTTGGATTCTCGATGCGATGCATGGTTCCCGACAAAATCACCCATGTACACTTGTGTGACGCCATGTGTTATATTCGTTTTGCACTGACACTTATTGTTGACACATTTTACACAACTTCTTACAGTTTTATGATCGGTCAGTAGTATCGGTTCATTTATTGCACTGAATTTCAAAGTACATCGATATCGATATTGGAAAGGTACGTTGAACATTTATCAAAATTTATGTCAATACATTACTTTGGGTCAATGCATGTGAAACAGTCAACCGGCTTCTCTTCGTTTTCAAGTTTATTCTTTTAGACCAAGGCATTACATAATAATTGTTGTTACGTGCAGAATCTTTTGAAAATTTGTTGTTGGCAACGTGTACGAAATATGTGCAGCAATTTAATTAATATCTATTTTCTAGTTTCTTCATGAAATCGATTGAAACTCGCGAAAGTCTATCATATTAAAAGTTTCAAGAATAGTATTTTAAATTTCAGTAATGAATAAATTTGACTGCTTGTAGTATTTAAAAAAACGAATAAACAAATATGAAGTTTGCTATTTTCAGAAAACTCTTTTCTTATTCCAATCTAACCTTTCCGGCAGGTTTCCGAACCCCAGTGTTTTTCATGAATTTCTTTTGTAGGATTTTCAATACATTATTGGTCAGCCAAGAATTGTTGACTTCACCTGATGATTTAATGAAAATCGACTAAATTTGAGTGTCTATAAGTTTTGGGGAATGTTTCTTCTCAATAATTGTATTTCATTCTTATTCAACCTTTCAGATGGTTTTCTTAACCTCAATGGTTTTTCATGAATTTCTTTTGCAGGATTTGAAACACGTTTGTGGTCAGCCAAGATTTGTTGATTTCACCGGACGATTTGATAAAAGTCTACTAAATCCGACTGTCTGTAAGTTTTTGAGAATGTTTCTTTCCTATAATTTCAGTTAGAAAAAATGGTTAATAATTGATAAATGCAACTAAAACGAGTTAATTCAATAAGAAAACACAAACTGTATAATCGATGTATGAAATGCATCTATATATTTTCCTGGTTATTGAAACGTGCAATAAATCAAGAATTTTCGAAATGGTCATCCAATAATATTCAACCTTGTATTTAGGAAGTAGTTGAATCGTTAAAAAATCCTTTCAGCATTCTCAATATTCTAGTTTTTAAACAGGATGATCAAATTTTGAAAAAAAAAAACGATTCAAATTTATCCCGTTTCTAGATGCATTTTTCAATAAGCTTGTGGCATTGAATGTTGCAATATTGATGATATCCAAGCTCTATATTATGGGGGGGGGGGGAGGTTAATCTCTATGAGTATCTAAAATGTTTGGCAGAATACATATTACACGTATTTTACATCTTTGCTGTGTCTTATTCGTTATATAATTTATATATTTTCAGATCAGTCAGATCAGTTGCTGTGCATGACCAAATTCCGAGCAAGCGCCGCGTTACGAAAACGGTGAGAGATTCATATAAATATTATTTGTGATTGATAACTCAATTCTTCCTCTTTTCAGGTACTCGAGAAGAATCACAACAGGCTTATAGGAGTCTCGTGCGATACAACGATTGGCTGCTGTGCGCCAAAACGAATAGCTGCTGTGCGCTATAAAACAGGCTGCTGTGCGCCTACTCGATTGCCTACAGTGCACTTGAAACGGGCTGCTGTGCGCCATAATAATTAGCTGCTGTGCGCTAATATAGAAATCACAAAAATCGTACCAGTTTTCATAAAAGTTTCACGTGACCAGCAAAAGAATTGAAAATACTACGGAAAAAATCAGTCTCTAACGAATCAAGAGACGCGGTAGCGGCTCGATTATTATATACATTAATACTAATATTAATATTAATCGTATGTAAGTATTATCATTTGCTTATCATTAAATCAACTTTTTAAAGATACATAGATTTCTATCTTTATTGTTTTTCATTCGAGTTTTAAATGATAAGGAAAGCCTTATATTTGCTGTGCCCCTTGATTGCATAAATTGAAACTCATTGAATCGAGTTTTCAAAATCGTTTTCAATCCTTTTTTTAATAATGGCTTCATTCCATAAACCTTTGACGTTCAATCGAAGTATTATATTAGCGAGTGGAAGCACAGGCTGGTTGTCAGACGATGAAATCGATTATTTTGCTTATTTGCTGCATACACAATTAGACTTCGAATTTCGTAACTCGTGGAAGTTCCAAATTCCAGAACTCGTAGAATCTATTAAGCCTGACAAGAAGCATATTCATTTATTGCATAGTTTGAGCGGAAATTTATCTGATGAAAACGCTTGGAAGATGCAAGGTGGTCACTGGATTTGTACATGGTTCGACACGAAGAAAATTTATGTATACGATTCAGCCAATTCAAACCACCTGCATGAAAGTCACATAATGAGCTTGAAAACGTTATATCCGTTTTATTCAATAACAAATCATACTGTGGTGCATTGTAAAGTTCAGCAACAAACTAATGCATATGATTGCGGAGTATTTGCGATAGCTTTTGCCGTTTCTATTGCTCTCGGAGAAGATCCTGAAAAAATCCACTATGATATTTCTAAAATGCGCAAACATTTACTTCAAATGTTGGAGAGTAGAGTTATTTCGAAGTTCCCGACGATAAATCATTCTGTCAAATCACTACGGGTTTCAAAGAAGAATACTCAAAGCAAACCAGTTTTATCTGAATCAAAAATAGACCCAGCGAATGAAATATCTCGAAGCTGTACGACGAAAAATAAAAAAGGGACTACTGTTACGAAAAATAACGGTAATGAGCGCACATATGAAAATGGGCCCCTGAGGAAAAATCGAGTCCCGATTATTCAAAATCATGTACGTTCAAAAAAGGATTGCAAAAAAGTTATGAGTGATAATCCTGATTACGACATGAGTGAACAGGAAACATCACTGAATCAACATGCATCCAGTGTACTATTAAAAAATGAATGTGAAACTATTATTCATGGAAAAAAACGGCATTTGGCTAGACAATTCGTCAATCTTTTGCCACTTTCGGACGATTTGATAGACGTAATTTATCTAGGTGAACAATTGAAAGACGAACATATTAATTTTTTTGGGCAGTTGTTAGCAAAGCATTCAGATTATCTCCAGCAAGATACATTATTTTTACAGAGACCATGCCGTATTACCCCAATATCCCCAGCAAAAAAACATATCCAAATCTTATACAGTAATGATGATAAAAAAAGTGGTGAATGTGGGCATTGGATTTGTACTTTCTACGACAATAAATATATATATATTTACGACTCGATGAACACGCGTTCACTGCACGGAGATCATAAAATATTTCTGCAACATCTCTATCCATTTTACAATGTCACTGATCGTACGGTACGATTTTTAAAAGTTCAACAACAAACTAATAACGTTGATTGTGGTGCATTTGCGATTGCGTTCGCCGTATCTTTATTATTCCAAGAAAAACCAGAAAAGATTAAATATGATCAATCATCACTACGCAATCACATAGCTCAAATGTTTAAAACATTACAAATCGCTCCATTCCTCACAATCTCTAATCTCAATGCCCATGTGATTTTGCCACTAACTACAATTCGGCAGAGGGAAAAGAAAGCATACTTACAACGTGTGCGGAGGGGAAAACAATTAATTTCGGATTTTTATGATAATAATCGAACCGAAGAAATAAACATCAAAACTCATCGAATAAAAATTGATGAGTTGTCGGGTGCCCAGTGCATGGTAAAAGCAACTTATAACGCTGACTCATCTAGTAAATCCATTAATGCCAAGAATGTAAAAAATTTAAAACGGTTTCGTGATTCTGAACAAGAATGTACAGTAGAAGCAGTTTGCAACGCTGATCTGTCTAGTGAATCCATCAAACGAAAGAATGAAAACGATGGAAAACGATTTTGTAATTCTAGTGATAATCTACCGATAATTAAGTTATCAGAAATAAGTGCCAAAGTGACCCAAACAAGAGCGCACGATAACAATTTGTTGAAGCATAATGTAGGAGCCAATGAAACCAACTTAAGATCGGAACTTACACTCGACATTTCAGATGTTCTCCCAGTGTTGAGTTCTGTAGAAATTGATCGTTCGAAATGGGCTGCTCGTAAGGATCGGATGAATAATACAAGACGCGAAAATTATAATGCATTAGTTTTGAGAAAACGACTTCAAGAAAATATTAATTGCAGCTGTCATGGTGAGGACAATTCGCGGGAGTATTCGTACCCTTTGCAAAAAAAATCTAAAAATGAAACCCAAACAGACATAGTTGATGATGCCCCATTTCGTGGAAAGGATCAATCGTACCTCCAAAAAAGTACGTCATTAAAACATCTGAAATGCCAAACTTGTGCCGAAGCTGATTCGCGGAATCGTCGAAAAAGGAAACACAATGAATACCATTATAATAATTCAGCTGCACGGAACCAGAAAAAACGGCTAAAATATATGAGCAATTTACAAGAAAATCGGGTTCAGCGCCGAATGGCTTATGCTTCAAAAATTGTCGATAACCGTAACAAAAAACGAGTTAGACGAGCTAGATATCTTACATCCACAGTTCGTAAAACTTGCACGCTTGCATATCAAAAGATGAATGCTGCAAAAAATATATGTGATAAATACAAACGGATTAGGAAAACAGTTGCTACGGTAAAGCAATTGCATTCAATGGAATACTACGTTAATAATGTGTTTAAAGCAATTGATGAAACGTCGATTGAAAGTCGTATGGAAGCCGAACGAATTATCAAATGGTGTTTTTACAAAAGAGAGAAACTTATATTTGAAGTAAAAAAAACATTGAAATCCATGAAAGAAAAGGCTGAAGCTGTAACTACACAACTATCTCAATGCTTGGATGCTACAATGGAAGATAGAATATCTATTTTATGTGGTCCTATAAGACAGCATACATCAACATCAGAGGCCTATTTCGCTGAAACGATTTATGAAACACCTGAACATTTCCAGCAAGCTATCGTCATGAATTCAAGTGGTCAAGCAGTTAATATTTTACCCATAATCAAAGATAAGAAAGGTAAGATATCATGGACTTGCTCTTCTCTTTGTAAAACGATCGACAACCATTTAATCGATGCCTATCATGATTTTCTTCTACAAATAAAAAATTGCTCGATGAAGAATATACAGAAATTTTTTTCTAAAATTCACAAATGCACTGTTTGGCATCATGGCGAAAAATTGGGACACAGTCATTCGTGTTACATCACTCCTACTACTTGCAAATCGCTGTTTTTATGTATTGAATTTTTGTCACCACATTTTCCAAACGTACGCATGGTTAAAAGATTATTCTATAAAATTCGATCGTCTCTTCAAAAGTTATTCGATCTAGACCAAGCGTTGGAATCAACAAACGTTGAGATGTTAAAAGATGTTGCAGCTGAAGCACAGCAAACATCCAAGACGTTTGAAGTACGCAAAGAATTAGATTTAAACGAAGATTCCATAATTAAAACACATTTCGATGCATTCAAGTTACTAATAAAACGTTCAATCGATACACCTCGATTTGATTGCGTATCTTGTGAAAAACTTTGCTTTCAGAAAGATATATCAAAAATCGAAAACTTAAGAAGCCCTATAATATCTCCGTTTTGGGACGATTTAATCAGACATGTTCGAAACGAAGGAACCGTTGTTAAGTACATCTGTCATTATTGTCTCGACAAGTTTCGTTCCGGAAAATTACCACCGACTTGTATTTTGAATAATATTGGGATGGGGAAAATCCCTGAAATTATGTCCACTTTGAACGACTATGAGAAGCTGCTAATCCAAAGAGCTAAAGCATTTCAAACAGTTCAGAAAATGGGTACAGTGGGGAACAAAAATATGCCTCAATTTCATGCGAATAAAAAGGTGGTAGGGAGAACGTTTCATTTGCCTTTGCCTATCGAAGAAACGCTTAAGAAAATTTGTCCTCCAACTGCTCCACTTAATCCAGAACATGAATTGTATATACTTGTTCGTGGAATTCCCACAAAATCGAAAATAGTATGGGAAAATTTGGTTGATAGAGAAAAAATATTTGATCTTCTTGTGTGGCTTAAAAAAAATAACCCTCTGTATGCTGAAATAAAATTACCGATTTCATCTAGCGCATTACTGGGTGAAGTATTTCCAAATGCAGAATATGAATTCGCCGAGAGTGCAGTAGAAGATACGCATCCGTGCGATAACGATGTGAAAGAATCCACCGATGTAAAAACAAATGAAAATGAAAATGAGGAAAATCTTTCCACGAAAAAACGACCGATGCTAACTCAAATGTCACAATCTGATGAATGCTATGAACAATTCACTATTTATCCGTTGTATTCCGAGAAACACTGTAAAACAGCAACCGAGCTGTATCAGCTATTAAAAGTTGAAGATTTAGCATTGGACTATCGTTATAAAGCTCTCGATTTAGCATGTTTTCCAGATTTGTACCCATATGGTATCAATGGGCAGTGGCAAGAGAGGGTAGTTCGGCTTACAGAGTTCGAATTTATTAAATCAAAATTGATGTCAAAGCATTCTCGATTCAGGTTGAATCAACAGTATCTATTTTTTTTATTGAATAATAATAATATTCGGCAGCTAAGTAGTGGTATATTTCATAAGATGAATGTCACTAACGCTAAATGGCGGTATACAGCTGGTAGTTATTTAGAACAATTGGCTAAAGGTCAGCTGGAAGGAAATTTAAATACAATTTTTTCAAGACTCCGAAATTCTGAACAATTTTGGCGTAAACCTCGAACAAATTTGAAGTGTATGATTCAACATTACGGTCCAGCCACTTGGTTTCTGACACTAAGCCCTACTGAATACCAATGGTTAGATTTAATAGAGTATCTTCGTGAAGTAAATCCATCCATGTCGAAAATGTCAGCAAATTCATTAATTGCTGCGGATCCAGTGTCTGTGTCCAGATTTATAGACAATAAATTTCGGGCCATGTTGGACTTCATCTGTGCAAAATCTAATCCCATTGGTGAAGTAATTCATTATTTTTGGCGACGTGAGTACCAAACAAGGGGCACTCAGCATTTTCATTTATTACTATGGGTCAAAGATGCGCCCGTTCTTGGGAAATCATCGACGGAGGACGTTGTTAATTTTATTTCGAAGTATGTTACTTGCAGAATACCTGATAAAAGTGTATCTCCGACATTGTATCGACGTGTCACTACACACCAGCATCACAATCACAATAGTTATTGTATGCGTACCAAAAAAGTGAATAATCGGATGGTTCGAGCTTGTCGATTCGGTTTTCCTCGGCCTGTAAACAACTCGTTAATTCTGAGGGACGTTGCTACTTCCGTGGCTGGTAGAAGGCAGTTAAAGTCCAAAAGTAGGCTGTATGATCTTCCGAGATCACATAACGAAACAAATATCAATGATTACAACCCGGCAATTCTAACTGCTTGGGAGGGCAACATGGATATACAATTCGTTCAAGAGCAATCCGCATTGTTAACATGGTATTGCACAAAATACATATCAAAAGCAGAAAAAAGTTATGCAATGGAGATTTTTGAGCAAGTCAATAGTACAAAATCTTTAAAGAGTCGACTTTGGAATGTTGCTATGCGTATGCTACATAATCGAGAATGTGGTGCTCTTGAAGCCGCTGATACGCTTTTAGGGCTCCCTTTGTACGGTACTGACCCATTAACCACTGTTAGATGGATAGACGTAAATATTATCAGGACTAGAAAATTGAAAACTCATGCAGAGATCCAAGCTATGAACGAAGATTCCGAAGATATTTTCTGTCATGATCTCGTAGGTCATTATTATCCAACAAGACCAACGCAATTGAATAATACTAATTTGTATGATTTCGCGAAGTGGTATGACATCGTTACCACTAAACCTAAACGAGACGTTGAATTTTATGAATTAAATAATGGCAAATTTTTGAAAAGGCGTCCACGAGGGTACCTTATTAGTCACTATAAAAGTGATGTGAACACACAACCGGAAAAATACTTTTATGCTTTGCTATTGCTATTTCAGCCGTGGAGAGATTTGGATGAATTGAAAAATGGATGCGATACTTATGCGGAATCATTTGTGTTTAGGGAATCGCAACTCACCGAAGGTTTACAATATCATGAGAAACTAAACGAAATGCAGGAAAATTTCAATCGCGCAAGGGATTTGATTGAACAGAAAATTGCTGAAAATGATGAAAAGGAAAAAAAAACGAATGATAATGACAACGATGTAAGCGGAATTCCATTAGGGTGTATTCCTATAGAAGCAGATGATGCTATGAAAGATTTTATCGACATGGGTGACAAAATCGGGACAGCGAATGTCACGCAAATGATTTCTGAATTAAATGCCGATCAGAAGCGCATTTTCGATAACGTGTCCCATACAATTAATTCAGACAATGAAATCCTTAGGCAGTATGTTAGCGGGGAAGGTGGCACTGGTAAGAGTTTTTTGATAAAGACCATTAGAACTTGGATTAAGCAGACCCTTGGTAAAGATACTGCAGTCACAGCTCCTACGGGTATAGCAGCATTCAATATTGATGGCTTAACGGTTCATCGCTTGTTCCAGTTGCCTGTTGAACACGGTCAAACACCAAAATACAAAGAACTCTCTGACGACGTTTTAAAAATAGTCCGTGATCAACTGAAAAACGTTTCTCTCATCATTATTGATGAGGTATCTATGATTTCGAACATCACACTCATGTACATACATCTCCGACTAACCGAAATTTTCAATACATCTAATGTTGACAATGGATGGTTTGGTAAAAAGCATGTTTTACTTTTTGGCGACCTCCTTCAACTACCACCTGTACGTGAAGAACCGGCATTCGTAAAACTCTCTAGAGCTAAATCTGAACAATTGTTAAGTTCTTTAGGAAGTGCAGACATTTGGGCCAGTTTATTCAGTTACGATGAGTTGACAATCAATATGCGTCAAAAAAATGATTCTTCTTATAAAGAATTGCTCTCTAGAGTTAGGTTGGGCTTCGTTACTGCTGGGGATTGCGAAATTTTGAAATCTCGGCAGTTGAATTTCACTTCTATGGAATTCTGTGACAGAATACAAGATTTATGTAATTATATCGATGAATTACCATGTAACGTTGTATGCTTGTTACCTACACGTTATTTATGTGATGTTTTAAACGAATGCATGCTCAATCGCATAGCATCAGAAGAATTGAAATTGGTTGCTCGTGATTCTATAGATTGCGCTCCTTACAATAAAGCAAAGGCGATAAAAATATTACATCGCGATGATGAGGACAGTTCTAATACGGCTGGTCTTGCAAGAATTATAACTATTAAAATTGGTGCTAAAGTTATGTTGAGACGAAATATCGACGTTACGCTGGGACTTGTAAATGGTGCAATCGGTAGGATTATTTCTGTATCTCGAGCGCCTGGTAATGATGATATTGAGAAAATAAAAATTGCTTTCGCGTCAGGAGGGGAATACGAAATTGAACGTGTAAGTGTTAAATTTCAAATAATGGATCAGGTGTATGTTATTCGTAAACAATTTGCTTTGAGTTTAAGCTACGGCATTACAATGCATAAAAGTCAAGGATTAAGTTTAGAAAATGCTGTGGTAGATGCTGGCAATTCCATATTCAGTGTCGGGCAAGTTTACGTTGCCTTCTCACGCGTTACTACACTTGAAGGCTTACATTTGATTAACTTTGATCCATATTCTGTGAAAGCTAATGAATCAGCAGTAGTTGAATATAATCGCTTGAGACAGAAATATCGACCAGATCTTGAACAAATGAAAATCTCTAAAGAACGCGGACCAAAAGTTCTAGATTTAATTTGGGCAGTACCCAAGAATGTTGTAGAATGTCAGCAACCCCAACATGAGGCCGCTACTGATAAAGGTGATTGGCATATTAATGGACTTCAAAACGTAGATGGTGTTTCATGTTCCGCTAATGCTGTTATACAATGTATGTTCAATTCCCACATCATACGTCAAGAACTCATGAGAAGTGCCCATGACCAAGAGAATGCGGTAATAGACCTTCTTCGTATGTACACAGGGCGAAATAAAAATTTAAATACATTAGCTATAAGACAGCTTGTAGGAGGCGATTTTATCGATAACAAACAGCACGATGTCTCAAAATTTTTAATATGTCTTTGCAATATACATAGTTGCATTCAAAATATGGTTGTGCATAAAATAACAATTAGAGTTCGATGTCAGGCTTGTCAATACACAGTTACTGAAAACGAATCAAATAGCGTACTATTACTAAGTTTACCACAAATTAAGAAAGTTTTGACAATGCAAGAATTAATTGAACGCAGTTTGTCTCACTGGAGTCTAGCTGCGGGCTTGTGTAAGTGTTGTGGTGCGATGAATAAACTTATGAAAAACACTACTATAATAGCCACCAACGAAGTTTTTATTTTGCAACTTCCTTCGAAAGAGATAAATAGCAATCCATTGCAATTGTTACAAGTAAATTATAGTATAAAAGCTGTTCCCACTACTACCATTTCAATTTGTGATAAAAAATATAAAGTAAAAAGTGCTATATTTCATAATGGTCAGAATCTTCATGCAGGTCATTATACAAGTATGTTGAGATATGGTAAATCCTCTTGGATTCTTGCAAATGATGCTCAAATTGAAAAAAAAAGCTGGCCCAGGAACGCCAAAAATAGTTATATATTTTTTCTGGAGTCATATAATTAAATTAAGGTGGGGGAGAAATGTTCGGGATTAGATGAGTATGCAGATTTTCTTTGAAAAGCCCGCCATGCCAGTGTTAATTGCTGGTGAAAAAGGGGAAGATGTTCAATTGTAACATATTTATTGGTTAATTGGTTTCACATATCCTTTATAGCAGATTTTTTTTATGATCTCAGTGGCAAGAGTATTGAAAGAGAGTGATTCGTTTGATGTTTTATCAGAACCATCAATTTTTTGAGACATGATACAAGTTGTTTATGACATTAGATACATTCAACTGCAAAGGTTTAAAAACTTTGCAAACACGCAAGAAACAGCACTCTGGCTGCAAAACATTTAAAACAATTTCATTTTTGTTGGTCGCACAAAAATAATTGTACCAAGAATAACCTTTAAAAAGATTCTAACAATGATTATTGCAAAATATTCACTCCTCACGAAAACATGTAACAAGTAAAAAAAATTATATGCGTAAAGAATCCTACAAGGACTTTCCATAATAATTATTTCATAATATTTTATAATACTTCAACCTCACAAATGATGGTTACATATCCCTGGATAGGAAACTTAAAAAAACTGCAGCATAAATTATATATTATGATACTGAAAGCTGATAAGGCAAAATTCAACAAAAGTTATCAAAAATAAAAATGAATACACGTCAAGTGTATTCTCATATCTGTTAAGTGTTCGGAAGCTCATAAAAATCGAATGATAAATTTACACGTTTATATTCAACAAGAACGCTAAAATGATTACCAAAACCAATTCGATCGAACAAAATCTTCTTCCGTTATTCTTTGGAAGCAAATTCAGCTATATAAACAACAGCAAAAGTATTTTATTAATGACTATAAATTATATACAAAAAGTCGACAAACCCCCCAAAAAAACAGCAAAAATGCTGTAAAAAAAGTTGAGACAAGTACATTTACGCCCCCCAAATAGTAGTCTCAAAGAACAAAAGCCTCCTTAATACAAAACCCCCAAGAAAAAGTTATTGAAGAGATAAAAGGGATTACTTCCAGAAAGACGTATGCTGCAAACACTTTTACATAAAATATCGAAAAAAAAACTACATGAAAACCTAACCAACAGTTTTAAGGGAGCCTCACAAAAATGTATGCATCAAATCATAATCTCGCAAAGAATGCGAATTCAAACCTGATAAAACATCAAGTCTAGATTTTACAAAAAGTTATGAAATACGTACAAATAACGACAACTTTATCGACAAATACATTAGAGCCTAAACCTAAGCCTAAACGTTCATAAAAAATCTTTCGATCGACTGAAAGTACAGCTGTTGTATATAGCACAAATAAAAATGGAAAGTCAATAAAAAAAAAAAATCTCGCCAAAATAAAATTCCAAACAAAAAAATGTTATTGAAAATAAAATTTCGACTTAACTACTTGGCGAGCTTTTTTACGTCATTTTCATAATGTATTTATCACATAAGATGACGGTCTCGCCAGTAGTTAAGTCGAAATTTTATTTTCAATAACATTTTTTTGTTTGGAATTTTATTTTGGCGAGATTTTTTTTTTTTATTGACTTTCCATTTTTATTTGTGCTATATACAACAGCTGTACTTTCAGTCGATCGAAAGATTTTTTATGAACGTTTAGGCTTAGGTTTAGGCTCTAATGTATTTGTCGATAAAGTTGTCGTTATTTGTACGTATTTCATAACTTTTTGTAAAATCTAGACTTGATGTTTTATCAGGTTTGAATTCGCATTCTTTGCGAGATTATGATTTGATGCATACATTTTTGTGAGGCTCCCTTAAAACTGTTGGTTAGGTTTTCATGTAGTTTTTTTTTCGATATTTTATGTAAAAGTGTTTGCAGCATACGTCTTTCTGGAAGTAATCCCTTTTATCTCTTCAATAACTTTTTCTTGGGGGTTTTGTATTAAGGAGGCTTTTGTTCTTTGAGACTACTATTTGGGGGGCGTAAATGTACTTGTCTCAACTTTTTTTACAGCATTTTTGCTGTTTTTTTGGGGTTATCAAGAGACTCGGTAGAGTCTCGGGACAAGTACATTTGGCAGCTCTGTCGTCTGCTAGCCCGCGGCTCGCCCAGAGTATATTATCTCGAAACAAAATGATTCGCCGTGGTGGGGGTAAAATATGAAATTTCTTTCCTTAATTACGGAGCCGGGGAGAAATATTATTATTTGAAAATTAAACTGGAGACTTATTATGAAAAGAGCTTTCGATTAAGCCTTGGATCAGCACGATTGATGCCGTATTTGCTGAGAGAAAACTTTGCACAGGCTCAAGATTATGCTAAGATCGAAGTATTGGTGTGTATGTATACGACACACAATGAAAGGCCTTTTGATGCTATCAAGTTTCTGATTGGTCGCGACAGAGCTGCGTTCGAAAACTCGTGGTGCACACAGCTATATGTAATAACGTGGCCCTGTGTGGCCCTGTGGCTATATATTCTTCTGAATAAGTACAAACAAAAAAAACAGTGCAAACGAGCGAGCGAAAAATGTCAGCTGATATTTCGAAGGGCCATATTGACGCGAGTGTGAGAGAGATAGCTGAAATAAGTTCATATTTTTCCTTTCCGCCCTTGACATTTTCGAGAAAATAACTGTTACAACTTGTTCTTTGTCGAACAACGAACGTTGGCTAACCATTTATTTGCCCGAGAATGCAAGGTTATGGGAGAAGAATGTGTTGCAGGTTTGTCGTTACCGAGTCTGAACGAATGCTGTGATACGGCTTTGACAGCTCGTCATAACCTCACAAATTCGAATTTTCAGCTGGCATATTACCGACATGCTCCAATGACGGGAGAATATGCTTCATGAATTAATATGCTCCACATGTTTTGACCTATTTATTCCTACACCCACCATCTTATTCATTTATAGCATGACTTACAATGCCGCAGGCATCAGATTAATCGCTAAGCGATAATATCTACAGGGAAATAAACTCTTGTCGCTGAGCGACATAAAAATCTTGTTGCTGAGCCACATGAATATCTTGTCGCTGAGGCAAATGAAAATCTTGTCGCTGCGAGGGCTCAGTGACATGAAAATCTTGTCGCTGAGGCAAATGAAAATCTTGTCGCTGCGAGGGCTCAGTGACATGAAAATCTTGTCGCTGCAAGGGCTCAGTGACATGAAAATCTTGTCGCTGCGAGGGCTCAGTGACATAAAAATCTTGTCGCTGCGAGGGCTCAGTGACATGAAAATCTTGTCGCTGAACCACATGAAGATTAATCGCTAAGCGATAATATCTCTCAGTGACATAAAAATCTTGTCGCTGAGCGACATGAAAATCTTGTCGCTGAAATAAATGAAAATCTTGTCGCTGCGAGGGCTCAGTGACATAAAAATCATCTCGCTGAGCCACAAGAAAATGTTGTACATTCATCTCTTTTTGATAGTGATGCATTTTGTTCCTGCTAGAGGTCAAATTCAAAAAAAATTGTCCGAAAAAAAAAATTCTAAGAGAAATTCGAAAAAAAATCCAGGCGATTTAGTATGAAAATACGCAACTTCTTGTATCTGTAAAACTTTCTATAAACCCTATCATTCTTGGGTTATATTGAATTTTTCAAAACTTTCTGTTTTTGGCCAAAAACGAAATAACTTTCGGGAAAAAAATCACAACAAATTTTTCAAAAGAGGAAGTTGGAGCTTTTGCATTGCATTCCAAGTTTTATATAGTAGAAGAAAAAAAAATCTCTTATATTGTGTGCCGAATCCGCGATGGTCGAAAA
This sequence comes from Campoplex capitator, assembly GCA_037576405.1. Classification (NCBI taxonomy): domain Eukaryota; kingdom Metazoa; phylum Arthropoda; class Insecta; order Hymenoptera; family Ichneumonidae; genus Campoplex; species Campoplex capitator. The sequence continues at coordinate 282,894 of JARBWI010000403.1, read as the reverse complement.
AAGGCATAAAAACGGTCAGGAATGAAAGTCCGTACAAGGCCAAAAAAAGAAATCAATGAAAAAATATTTAAATAAGGCAAACTGGAGCCTGATCTATCCTTTTTGAAACGCCACTTTGGAAATTCGAATCTTTCTTTTTGGCAGAGTTGTCTGGTGTATCTAAACGTTTGTGCGGTAGTGTATGAGTGGATCGACGAAACTAAACCAATTCAAACCATGGGGAAAGATTCACGAAGTATGTGATCATGAAAAAATGTAGGTTTCGGAGGAGTCAGAAAAAAAGAAGTGATATCCTAGCCAAAAATCCCCTCCACGGGGAAAAAAGCCTGGACAAGTCCATTTGTTCGTGACCCCCGTTTCCATTTGTTTTCACAGAAAAATCTAACCCCGCTAAAAAAAAATTGAAACCTCCAATAAAATGAAAAATAGAAAAAAACCCTAGAAAAAAATAGCTCCTAAAAAAATGGAGAAAAACCCAAAAAAAAAATTCAAGACAATTGAATAAAAATACAATAAACGTGAAAATGGAAAAAAAAAGTTGACGATTTTCGCTCAGCACTAAAAATTCTTGATATCCATAAAAGGACAAGTATTCCATTGATGGCTGAAAATCAATTAACGAGAAAAAGGGAAAACTCCCAAAAAGACATGGCACAAAAAAACGAAACCCTTAAATACAAAATGGCGAATCGACAGAAAAATTTCATTCAAAAAATAAAAAACTAAAGTTCGCCATCGCATGTTGAGCAATTGAGCGGATGCGCACAGAGAACTTGTCCAGCCCGAAAATTTGTGTATTAGCTTCCGCATATTCCCTATAAATAGCAGCGGCTAATACAAAAATTTTCGGGCCAGACAAGTACTCTGTGCGCATCCGCTCAACTGCTCAACATGCGATGGCAAACTTAAGTTTTTTATTTTTTGTATGAAATTTTTCTGTCGATTCGCCATTTTGTATTTAAGGGTTTCTTTTTTTTGTGCCATGTCTTTTTGGGAGTTTTCCCTTTTTCTCGTCAATTGATTTTCAGCCATCAATGGAATACTTGTCCTTTTATGGATATCAAGAATTTTTCGTGCTGAGCGAAAATCGTCAACTTTTTTTTTTCCATTTTCACGTTTATTGTATTTTTATTCAATTGTCTTGAATTTTTTTTTTGGGTTTTTCTCCATTTCTTTAGGAGCTATTTTTTTCTAGGGTTTTTTTCTATTTTTCATTTTATTGGAGGTTTCAATTTTTTTTTAGCGGGGTTAGATTTTTCTGTGAAAACAAATGGAAACGGGGGTCACGAACAAATGGACTTGTCCTGGCTTTTTTCCCCGTGGAGGGGATTTTTGGCTAGTCACATAGATATAAAGATAAATCTGAAAGACCAATAGCGTTTGCATCAAAAATAATCCCAGAATGCGAATTAAACAGAGCCATCATCGATAAGGAAGCCAGTGCGATAGTATTCGGATTCAAAAAATTCTATAATTACATCTTCGGTAAACAAATAATCTTACGGACTGATCATAAACCTCTGACCCATATTTGTGGCCCAAAACAAGAAATCCCACTCACAGTGGCTAGCCGTCTGCAGCGATGGGCATATTTTCTTTCAAGATTTTCATATACAATTGAATAGATCAAAGCAGAAAAAAATACTAACTGCGACGCACTATCGAGGCTCCCTATCGATGACGTCACTCCAATTTTCGACAAAGAGTTTACTGCGATAAACTACGTCGAGGAAAGCGAAATGGTAGATGCGAAAGCAATTGCGAAAGAGAGTAAAAGCGACAAATTGTTAAATAAAATTATGCGCTGCGTAAAAACAGGGTGGCCAAAGGTAGACGAGCTGAGTGAGGAAGAAAGAAAATTGTACACAAAACGAGACGAATTGTCAGTGGACAAAGGGTGTGTGCTGTGGGGGTACAGAGTGGTGGTCCCAGAAAAATTAAGAAAAAGCGTTCTCCGAGAACTTCACGCATCACACTTCGGAATAGTGAAAACAAAAATGATTGCGAGGTCATACGTGTGGTGGCCGAACATCGACGGTGAAATCGAAAATATGATTGCGGCGTGTACGGTATGTGTGCGAGAGAGAAAAGCACCCACGAGCGTTCCTCTGACGCCTTGGCCCTACCCTGATAGGTTCTGGGGCAGGATTCACTCAGACTTTTTGGACCCGCTCTATGGGCATATGTTCATGATAATTATAGACGCATATTCAAAATGGCCGGAAGTAGTCGACATGCACAAATGCACGCAAGCGTCAAAAGTGATAGAAAAATTTAAGAAAATAATCACAAGACATGGCCTACCGAGACATCTCGTTACCGATAACGGAACACAATACACGAGTAACGAGTTCCAAGACTTTACAAATAAAAATGGCATCAAACATAGTTTTACCGCTCCGCACCACCCCGCAACAAACGGGGCAGCGGAGAACTTCGTAGAAACATTTAAGGACAAAGTAGATAAATTAGTAAAAAGCGGCAAATCTTTACAGCAGGCGGTGAACTTGTTTTTATTCGACTATAGAACGACGGAACACTGTACGACGGGAAGAACACCAGCGTATATGGTGTACTAGCTGTGCCCGCGGGCTTCGCCCGCTGCATAGGGCAGGCGCATCTAGCCATTTCTAGCTGATTATTTTTCCAATTTCAAATATTTTTTTTTAACGGATTGTGGAATATTTTACATGAGACAAAGGGTAGCGTCCGCACTACACCGGTGTGTGGGATTCATCCTCACTGTAAACCACACATTAGAGAATATTTGGATACATGAATTATTCCGTTCAAAGTTTCATCAGTTTTATATAATTACTAGCTGTGCCCGCGGGCTTCGCCCGCTGCATAGGGCAGGCGCATCTAGCCATTTCTAGCTGATTATTTTTCCAATTCCAAATATTTTTTTTTAACGGATTGTGGAATATTTTACATGAGACAAAGGGTAGCGTCCGCACTACACCGGTGTGTGGGATTCATCCTCACTGTAAACCATACATAAGAGAATATTTGGAAACATGAATTATCCCGTTCAGAGTTTCATCAGTTTTATATAATTATGAAGAATGAGGAATTCATTTTTCTCGTATTTTTTTCGTCATTTTTTTCCTATTCCCGTAAAAATTAAGATAACAAAATTTCGTAGAACCCCAAATTACGTTTGAATCATGATCTTAAATCCCGTGAAAGATTCATTGAAATCCGTTCAGTGATTTTCGATTGAAAAAAAATCATATATATATATATGACATATATATAACATATATATATGACATATATATACCATATATATAACATATATATATGACATATATATATATAACACATATATATAACATCTTTTCTATATATATATGGTGATTGAGTGAGAAAATGATGAGGGTGAAAAATAAACTTTGCATACGATTTGGATAAAACCCGTTCTTAGTGAGCGTGTACATAGCGAAAGAAGTATGTATGCCAAATTTCAAGTCAATCGGGCTTATAGTTTCGGTGATCCGGTGATGAGTCAGTCAGTCAGTCAGTGAGTGGTATTTCGCTTATATATATATAGATGAAGAATGAGGAATTCATTTTTCTCGTATTTTTTTCGTCATTTTTTTCGTATTCCCGTAAAAATTAGAATAACAAAATTTCGTAGAACCTCAAATTCAGTTTGAATCATGATCTTAAATCCCGTGAAAGATTCATTGAAATCCGTTCAGTGATTTTCGATTGGAAAAAAAAACATATATATATATGACATATATATAACATATATATATGACATATATATACCATATATATAACATATATATATGACATATATATAACATATATATAACACATATATATAACATCTTTTCTATATATATATGGTGATTGGGTGAGAAAATGATGAGGGTGAAAAATAAACTTTGGATACGATTTGGATAAAACCCGTTCTTAGTGAGCGTGTACATAGCGGAATAAGTATGTATGCCAAATTTCAAGTCAATCGGGCTCATAGTTTCAGTGATCTGGTGATGAGTCAGTCAGTCAGTGAGTGGTATTTCGCTTATATATATATAGAAGATATGAAGAATGAGGAATTCATTTTTCTCGTATTTTTTTCGTCATTTTTTTCGTATTCCCGTAAAAATTAAGATAACAAAATTTCGTAGAACCCCAAATTCAGTTTGAATCATGATCTTAAATCCCGTGAAAGATTTATTGAAATCCGTTCAGTGATTTTCAATTGAAAAAAAATCATATATATATGACATATATATAACATATATATATGACATATATATACCATATATATAACATATATATATATAACATATATATATAACATATATATATGACATATATATAACACATATATATAACATCTTTTCTATATATATATGGTGTTTGAGTGAGAAAATGATGAGGGTGAAAAATGAACTTTGGATACGATTTGGATAAAACCCGTTCTTAATGAGCGTGTACATAGCGGAATAAGTATGTATGCCAAATTTCAAGTCAATCGGGCTCATAGTGTCGGTGATCTGGTGATGAGTCAGTCAGTCAGTCAGTGAGTGGTATTTCGCTTATATATATATAGATAAACGGGAATTGAGAACTCGTTTTGATTTATTGAGGCCAGACGTCGGTGGGAATGTTATTGATAAACAAATAACTCAAATTAGGGACAAAAATGGTAAGCGAAACGTCGAATTCCAAGTCGGCGAGAGAGTAATGACCGATGATTTCAGTATACGTAGTGATATGCGAGCCGAAGGAAAAATTGTAAAGAAATTATCCCCGGTAACGTATCGAGTTGAAACCGTATCTGGAAAAACCTGGAAGCGACACGTTGATCGAATCGTGAGGTATCCAGAAGCGAACGTCAGCGCGGCGGGCGATACCACACCAGTCGACGATAATCCACCGACCGGACTACGACGTTCCGAACGGTTAAAGAACAATTAATGTAAGGCAAGAATTGTGGTGTATTACGCCTTAAGTAATCACATGGTTCGGGAATCGTGCGCTACCGCAAGCAGTACGTTCCCGACGCTCGAAGGGAGCGGTTCAATATTAAGCATAAGTAATATCGGAATAATAAAAGTAGAACAAGTTGCGATAATGCTGTTTCGTTATTAACCCTGCCACCTCCCAAGACACCGCATAACCTTAAAAAATAATTTATCATAAAAAGTTTTGAAAAACTATCTTGAATGAAATTTATGAATAAAGTCATGAAATCGTGAAATTCGATTCTCGCAAAGAGTTGAATTAAAAGATTACACAAAGTTGTCAAATAAATATGGATGTGGTCAAGTACGTCAGATTATAATATTAACAAAAAAATTACAAAGAAAAAAAATTATATACAAAAAAATTACAAACAAAAAAAACTTGAGAAAAAAAAATTTCGGCTGGTGTACTTGGCGAAATGTGTAATTTACTTCACATAATGTACTTGGACCTCATAGTTTTAGTTACGAACTCGCCAAGTACACCAGCCGAAATTTTTTTTTCTCAAGTTTTTTTTGTTTGTAATTTTTTTGTATATAATTTTTTTTGTTTGTAATTTTTTTGTTAACATTATAATCTGACGTACTTGACCACATCCATATTTATTTGACAACTTTTTGTAATCTTTTAATTCAACTTTTTGCGAGAATCGAATTTCACGATTTCATGACTTTATTCATAAATTTCATTCAAGATAGTTTTTCAAAACTTTTCATGATAAATTATTTTTTAAGGTTACTTTTAAAGGAAAGATTCGAACTGCTTTCTAATAGTGGATTTTTGGGGAGATCTGGTTTCTTGAATGGTGTTTTTTGTTGGGAGAAATTTTTCTAAAGATGTTTTATTACGAGGTTCTAATTATTTAGAGGGAAGGCTCCTTTAACGGGGGAGTAAATGTACTTGTCTCAACTTTTTGTACAGCATTTTTGCTGTTTTTTGTGATTATATACCAACTTTTTGTAATCATCGCGAATCATTGGAAGAATCAGGTTTTTAGATTGGAGTTTTTAGTTATGACAGATTTTCAAAGGGATATTATATGATTATTGTTTTTTCAAGGGATTTTCCGTGGCGACGTTTTCAATCACCAAAAACTATTATCAAGCGGTTTCTCAATTAGTTATTATGCAATTGACTATTTATAATTTTCAAGTTTTATTTATTCAATAAGTTTCGTGAAGCCGGAACTTACTTTTTCACCACCCGGAACTATTATTTGGGAAGAGAAAATGGACTCCTGTCTCAACTATTTTTGCAGTCTCGCCCTGACCAATCGCGACACATTTGATTTTCAGTGTCCGTGAGTGTCGGTGACCCACCCGTGGGGGCCGGTGACCAAACCATGAATAACAGCATCGCTATGCTAATTATTCATGATTTATTCAACAATTTTTCTAATAATTAATCTATTGCGAGGCTTGAATTATCATGATTTTGTCGGTTCGACTCTATTCTTCTATTTCATATAAGATTGTTTTTTATAACGTTTTACGATGAGTTGCTTATTTGAAGCAATTATTGAGGGGAAGAATTTATACTTGAACAATTTTTTGTAAATCACTTCGGTTTTTTCGAAAGGTCTAGTTTTTTGATGAGAAAGATTTTTATGGGCACGAATTATTACACAAGTAATTATTTTCCACAAGTTATTTTTATGAGGAGCATTGTTGACAGGAGAAGACTTTTGAAGAGGGAGTGAAGCGCCATCGTACGGGTACGTTTTCGATTATTTTTAAGCGATACGAAAAATCATTCACGAACTCCGAACGATGCCGATCCAATACAGCATCTATGCTGTTTTTTCATGGTTTATTTAATAACTTTTCGTAATCATTAAACTGAACCTTTAGTGACATTAAAGATAAGAGCACAATTCATAAAATCATAAATATTCTTTGGCTGATTTTAAACATTTTTTATTGTATAAAATTGTTTCGTCAAGTCGATACTTTTCGAGGTCGAGGGAAAAAATCATGGAACTTTACATCATGCTGTTCTGCGAAAACCGCCATTTTTGAAAAGATCAAAAGGAAAAAAGTTCGTAACCAAGGTCTCGAAAAGGTCAGACATTCGGATCGCCATTACTTGCAATAATATGGTTATTAAGTGCAGTAACAACAAAAAAATCGATTTAAAATTTTTTAAAACTTGAAAAAATATTAACTTCAATTTAATACGTAAAAAATTAATGCCGGATTCTGAATGAGCACCCTCGAAAACCCTCTACAGGAGGTTTTGAAGGAATTTTTTGTTGTTACTCAATTCAAACTGTGTACTTGAAATTGCGTGAACAAAATTGTCATTTTGCGCATTAATGGGTTAACAAATAATTGAAATGAATTGGAAATAAAATACATGCTTCAATTTACAGACTCGTATGACAGAAGTAAGAACGTAGAACGAAAAAAAATCCTTCCGGCATTCGAGTTACTATACAGTATTTTAAAAACATTTCTGAGTTTTAAGTTATGAATTTTCAAACCTGACAACAAATTTTTAATGCTCATCCCTTAATAAAACACGACAGCTCGTTGAGCACAAAGAAAAATAAACATATTTAAAGGAAACCTTCAATTTCAAGAGAAAAATAGTTTGATTTCCAGCTCAGAATTTGCTTGGCGTCACTTTAATTTCATAATTATTATTACTATTACGTCATAGAACCGGCATATTCGCGTATATTTAAGTGTGGCAGGTCTCGCGCGGGCTCGTTCTTTTCGTTTAATACTTGGCGTCGAGCCGCTACCGCGTCTCTTAATGTTGAGAAAATAGTTCTCGCGCGTCGAGCGGCGCATGCGCAAGCCTAATGTTAAGGCGCCATAAGCGCACTGCTTCCAACACCGGCACAGACCGGTAGTTGCTTGTGATACTTCGTACAATAAACATATATATCTTTTGTTAGTCCGTATTACAAGTCATTTTATTACTTTCTATTATACCACACCGTTCCTATCTCCTTAACCAGAACTAATCTTAACACTTAATATTATATTATCAAGAGACTCGGTAGAGTCTCGGGACAAGTACATTGACAGCCCTGTCGTCTGCTGGCCCGAGGCTCGCCGAGACTATACTTTCTCGAAACAAAACTTTTCGCGGTGGTGGGGGTAAAATTGGCATGTCATTTTATTGAATTACGAAGCTCAGAAGCAATTGAGGAACTTAAAAATTGAACTTTTAGCTAATTATGAAATTCTCTTTCGATTGCGCCCAAAATCAGCATGATCGGTCGCGTAATTGCTGAGAAAAAACTTTGCACGGGCTCAAGATTATGCAAAAGTGACAAACACATTCAAGAATTGACGTGTCTGTATATAACACCATCAGAGGCATTTTGATGCCTCTCGAGTTTCTGATTGGTTGGTCTGACGCACGCATACTCAGTGAATTCAGACGTATCGGTGAAACGTAGCAGCCTACACAGCAGCATGAAAAAATTCGAAAAACGATAGACGGGTGTCAGTGTCATAATAAAATGAAACCAGCCGCGATTTGATAAAAAGTACAGTTAATGAGTGATAAAAAATAATAGAAAAAATAAACGTTCTTTAGAAATCACGGTTATGTTGTTGCAGTGAACTTTTACACCGTGTTATAATCCGTATCCCGATTAACCTTTTACACTGAGAGAAATGAATCGTTATCAACAAATTTTTTGTTGGGTCTATCTATTTATTTTATTAAAATTGGTGGTGTGGTGTCATAATATTAAGAAAACCTGACGTACATAATAAACATCAAAAAAGTTATTCAAGTGCCATCAATATTTAAAAGCGTTTTTATTACCCAGCTGCGATAAATCTAGGTTAACCTAAAACTTGGAGTCAGAAATTTCATTTCGGGAACCCGCAATTTATTGATGATTTATTGATGAATTCGAATAAAAAATCACAATAAATGTGTGCTGATTATATTTATTGTTTCATCATTATCTATTGAACTGTCATATTTTTTAACTCCAGACTGCCCGCAGGTCAAGTTTCACCAGTTTGCTGGAAAATGTGTTTGCTGTGCAATTATACTTCTTTGCTTCCACTGCGGCAACATAAGTTGAAAGATTTGTTACAAAAAGACTTTAGTTGCTCGTTAATTGACAGGATAAAATTGTTTCTCATTGTGACCTAATGAATACACCAGAACTTTAAGAAATGTTTTGGGTTCAGTGTATGCCAAATGATTCACTTTCCGCTCCGATTGTGTATAATGATATCTAAAAGTTGTTTTGAAAAGTCTTCGGGTGCTTTTTTTCTGAGAGTATCAAAATTGGTATCGGTGAGATGCAGCGAGCACCTACAAAGTTTCACAACTTTATGAAGCGACCAGTACATTGAGTTTTCCCATTTTCCATCTCTTATTGTAGAATTATTGATTTATGAATTCATAACAAAAAGTCTTTGACTGCTTACTTTTCGATGAGCTCAAAATTTTGTCTGCGACTAGCCACGGAAACGACAGAAATTACTGAATTTCGTTGGACTCAATGTGCACTATGTTCATTCACTTTCCTTTACTACATGTGTCATTAGGAATTTGAAAAAAATATTTCAGGAAGTCATCACCGGGTACTTTTTCTTCAGTAGGATCAAAATTCTGTCATCGGTATGCAGCGGATGCCTATAAAGTTTAGAATTTCTGCGAAGCGACATGTGTACCAAGTATTTCCACTTTTTGGCTCCAACTGTGACATATGAATTGGGAAACTTGTTATGAAAGTCTTCAGCGGCTTGTTCTTGAACAGCTAGGATCGAAATTGCTGTCTTTGAAACCCCATCACCGTTGCCTGAAAAAGTTTTGAATTCTGTTGGACTTGAAGTACGCTGTGTTTTTTTGCATTCCTTCTTTAGTACTGGCATGAAGAATTGGAAAAGTGGTTTCAAATGGTTTTCTGTTGTTTTTATTCTATTAGTATCAAAAACTAGATAAGTAGAATGCAGCGGACACCTGCAAACTTTGGTGATTTTTTGCAGCGACAAGTGTGCTAAGTATTTCCGCTGTTCAGATTTGATTGTGGTAATGAGAGTTTGAAAAACTATTATAAAAAGTCATCGGAGGCACATTTTTGGATGGGATTGAAATTTCTGGCTTGAAAACGGAAGTTGTTTCGGGGGAAGTCTTTGGATACTCTTTTTCTGATGATATGAAAAATTCTGTAATCAGAATGCAACGAATACATACAACTTTTGAAAATTTCTTGAAGCAACATATGAAGCATTGGAATACAGCGGATACCTACAAACTTCGACATTTCTGTGAAGCGGCTTATGTGCCAAGTGTCTTCACTTTTTAGCTTCAACTATGGCATATGAATTAAAAAATTTGTTACAAATGTCATCGGCTACTCATTTTCGTTAAGCTTGGAGTGCGCTGTATTTTTTAGCTCACCCTCTTGAGTTCTGGCATATTTAATTCAAAAAGTCTTTCGCTGCCTTTTTTCTGTAAGTATCAAAAAGTAGATAATTGGAATGCAGCAGATAACTGCAAACTTTGATAATTTCGTGAAGTAACATGTGTACTATTTGTAAGTATTTCCACTTTTCATCGTTGATGGTAGTATTATGATATTCAAATATGATCACAAAATGTCATCGGAAGAACATTTTTGGATAGAATACGAATTTCCGTCTTCAGAAAATGATGAATCTATCAAAATGTTTCCAATTTTGTTAGATCAAGTGACCATTATGATTTGTCGTCCTTCGACTTCTATTTTGGCAAAATGAATTTAAAAATCTGTTTCAGCAATCAATCATCGCTCTTTTTCCGGAAGTATCAAAATATGTATCATCGGAATGCAGCAGATTTTTGGCTTCGATTCGGCATAATAAATTGAAACATTTTTTATGTTCAATAAGTTCCTTCCATGGTCGCTATGGTTCTGGTTGCATTGAGATTTGTGCGAGACTAATGCAACTGATACAACTGTCCTTATCTGATAGTTTTAATGACTTAATTTGATTGCTAAGGTAGGATTCTGGTTTAAATTTGTCCGCATTGCCTAATATGTTGTTTTGGAGTACCCATAAAATTCTGCTATAACTCTTTGAAACTCAACGAGAATATGATAAAAACTGACACCTCTTATTCTCATGGTATTCCTTCAAAGGTAATGAAGAATATCAAGACTTTACCTCGTTGTTGACAAAAAGTAAAATTATTTTTTTTTTTTTTTTTTTTATAATTTCGTGAAAAAAGAGTTTTTATCCTGAAATTGGATGTTAGATGTTAGAAGACGAAATTAATATCTCGCCTAAAAATCAAAATTCTCCCATGCTTTTCCATCTCAAAGGGGCAACAGAAACAAAAGTTGCAGAAAAAAATTCCAATCTTTCTGGAGACAAGCCAAAGTAACGTAATTTCATCTACAATTCCGTGAAAAAACGAGTTTTTATCCTGAAATTATATGTTACAAGCCGAAATTCATATCTCGCTTAAAAATCAAGAATCTCCCATGCTTTTCTGTATCAAAGGGGCCAAAGAAACTGAAGTTGCATGGAAAAAAACACAATCGCCTTGGAAACGAGCTGAGGTAACGTTTTTTCAATAACAATATCGTGAAAAAACGAGTTTTTATCCTAAAATTGGATGTTACAAGCCGAAATTCATATCTCGCCTAAAAATCAACATTCTCCCATGCTTTTCCGCCTCGGAGGGGCAAAAGAAACTAAAGTTGTAGGGAAAAAATCCCAATCGCCTTGGAGACAAGCTAAGGTAACGTTTTTTCAATAACAATATCGTGAAAACCGAGTTTTTATCCTGAAATTGGATGTTACAAGTTGAAATTCATATCTCGGCTGAAAATCGAGATTCTCCCATGCTTTTCCATCTCGAAGGGGCCAAATAACCTAAAGTTGCTGGAAAAATTTCCTCCATGCCCGGGTGAAAAAACAAGGCAATGTTTTTTCACTTCCAATTTAGTGCAAAAACGAGTTATTATCCTGAAGTTGAATGTTACTAGCCGAAATTCATCTCACCTGAAAATCGAGAATCTTCCATGCTTTTTCATCTCAAAAGGGCAAAAGAAACTAAAAATGCAGTAAAAAATCCTTATCGCCCTGGAGACAAGCTAAGGTTACGTTTTTTTCATTTATCATTTTCATTTTTCAATATGTAGCATGTTAACTTGAATCTTATCGATAACCTCAGTCGTTACTCGTATCAACTTGCAGAGAGGGCTCAACTACGGATGAACTAGTAACGAATTTGCAAGGGTTGAGATGTGGATTAGACCTCTTTGGGATACCATGTTTAAAAAAACGCGCCTGGAACTCTACCTCTTTGGTGGAGCGGAAAAACTTCGCGATATACAATTTTTACGTTAGGCATGTCTGTACCATGAGCATAGAATCTTTAAAAATGTACTAACATAATAACCCATAGAAATTTAAACCAAAATCTTATTATCATCAAAAAAAGGTTCAGGAATTTTTGAGAAAAAAGCTGTGATATCAAACCCAAAAATTCCCCTAGGGAAAAAAAAGGTAGGGACAAGTACATTGATGGTCCCTCGTTTTCTGATGATATCAAAAAAGTATAAAAAAAATTCTATAAAAAACATCATGAACCTTACTGAAAGTGATTTCAGCTCAATTGAAAAAAAAATCATAATTCAGCAAAAAAACATTATTGAAAAAATATAAAACTATAAATCTGTAATTATTTTGTAAAGTGAAAAAAATTCTAATGAACCGTGAGAAAATCTTAAATTCACCACTCGAAAACATTGCAGACGTAAGTAACCAAAAAATTTCGCTTGAAAACATTTTAAAAACCGATGCCCCACTCTTCTCATCTTATTAAAAAGGAGGAATGATTAAATGAATTGAAAAACTTTCTATCTAAATTACGTACAGCATTAAAATTTATGATACCATTTCGAGGCCAAGTATTTATTGGTAATTCGGAATATTCATTCCTATGGGATGCATGAAGAACTTGAAAGAGTTCTACTAATAAATCTAAAAAGTTACCAAGTTACGTGCAGTACCAAAATTTATGATATCAACTCGAGGCCAAGTATTTTTTTAGTAATTCGGAGTATTCATTCCTACGGGACGCATCAGAAACTTGAAAAAGTTCTGAAGAATCGAAAAAGTTACCATCGAAGTTGAGTCCAGCACTAAAAATTATCATATTATTTCGAGGAGAAGTATTTTATTGATATATCGCAATTTTAACATTATGAACTTATGTTCTTATAAGGGTTGAGAATACTCGTCTGGCTCAGAACGTTTTATCGAAATGACTAGAAAATCAACAACCATAAAAATCCCCAAAATTATGCTTTCCGACAATTAGAACGATACCAACCCATTTTTTTCAACATATTCTGGCCCAAAGAGCAGTGAAGTCATGAATAACTTTTCGACAGCAGAAACTTATAAGGAATCTTCCTGCCTATGACTTTTTGATAAAATGGCTAATCCCATAAAATCACATCGAAGGGGAAGTCATTTGTTACTTTATGGTGGTAGAGACTTATAAGAAAATCGATTCGTCTCCGACTTTTAGGATCCCCTGATATTATTCACAACATTCGACGTCGATTGGATCGGTACAAATTATGTTTAAATACGTGTTGAAAGTACTTGTCCGGCCCATCACTTTTTATTCAAATTGCTCATTCAAATCAAAATCAAAGAAGTTGAGTCATGTGTTAATTTTATGGAATAGTAATACCAGCCCCTATCGCGTCTGTTAACATAAGAAAAAAATTTTCTCCGAATTCCAGGAATGGCTCGTGTCAAATTCAACGTTTGACAATGTTTTTAACTGGATCAAATTGTGTCCGTAAATCAACTCGAAAATTTCTTGGAATGCAACGTATTATCAGTATAATGTTCTCAGCAATAGTATAGGTTGTTCTTATGCAGAATAGAATTTTTCCGCCAAAATAAACGAAGAGTAAAAAATGCCGTAATTGCAATATAATCTAGAGGCTACCGAATCAAATTTTGTACGCGAATAAACTCGATAATTTCTTAAAATGCGACTTATCATCAGTTCAATGTTCTCAGCAATAGTATTGGTTGGTTCTCATACCGAATAGAATATGTCTGCTGAAAGAAATGAGGAGTAAAACAGGTCGTCATTGCAATATAATCTGCGGGGTTATCATAGATGGTTAGAAATTTTTATTGTGTCGCGTGCATTTTTTCATGGATACACAATAAGATCCCTTGTATATTACAGGAGAGTTCCATTACATTCTTTTACAATTAATAGAATTGAGTTAAAATACCTGAAGGTATTTTTCTCAATTCCCTGATTTCCATTCTCCTGATTCAAGAGCCCTGATTTTGATTTGAATGAGCAATTTGAATAAAAAGTGATGGGCCGGACAAGTACTTTCAACACGTATTTAAACATAATTTGTACCGATCCAATCGACGTCGAATGTTGTGAATAATATCAGGGGATCCTAAAAGTCGGAGACGAATCGATTTTCTTATAAGTCTCTACCACCATAAAGTAACAAATGACTTCCCCTTCGATGTGATTTTATGGGATTAGCCATTTTATCAAAAAGTCATAGGCAGGAAGATTCCTTATAAGTTTCTGCTGTCGAAAAGTTATTCATGACTTCACTGCTCTTTGGGCCAGAATATGTTGAAAAAAATGGGTTGGTATCGTTCTAATTGTCGGAAAGCATGATTTTGGGGATTTTTATGGTTGTTGATTTTCTAGTCATTTCGATAAAACGTTCTGAGCCAGACGAGTATTCTCAACCCTTATAAGAACATAAGTTCATAATGTTAAAATTGCGATATATCAATAAAATACTTCTCCTCGAAATAATATGATAATTTTTAGTGCTGGACTCAACTTCGATGGTAACTTTTTCGATTCTTCAGAACTTTTTCAAGTTTCTGATGCGTCCCGTAGGAATGAATACTCCGAATTACTAAAAAAATACTTGGCCTCGAGTTGATATCATAAATTTTGGTACTGCACGTAACTTGGTAACTTTTTAGATTTATTAGTAGAACTCTTTCAAGTTCTTCATGCATCCCATAGGAATGAATATTCCGAATTACCAATAAATACTTGGCCTCGAAATGGTATCATAAATTTTAATGCTGTACGTAATTTAGATAGAAAGTTTTTCAATTCATTTAATCATTCCTCCTTTTTAATAAGATGAGAAGAGTGGGGCATCGGTTTTTAAAATGTTTTCAAGCGAAATTTTTTGGTTACTTACGTCTGCAATGTTTTCGAGTGGTGAATTTAAGATTTTCTCACGGTTCATTAGAATTTTTTTCACTTTACAAAATAATTACAGATTTATAGTTTTATATTTTTTCAATAATGTTTTTTTGCTGAATTATGATTTTTTTTTCAATTGAGCTGAAATCACTTTCAGTAAGGTTCATGATGTTTTTTATAGAATTTTTTTTATACTTTTTTGATATCATCAGAAAACGAGGGACCATCAATGTACTTGTCCCTACCTTTTTTTTCCCTAGGGGAATTTTTGGGTTTTATGTATTTTAGCCCAAATTCACATCAAGGGCTAATGTGTTGTACGATTTGAAATTCAATAAGTACTGAATGATAAATGATTCAGTATTTATTTGTCAAATGCTAATTTGTTAATGTAGTGTATTAGGGAAGGGGGCACAGAGAAGGGAGAGGCTCGACGAGAGCGAGGCACCGGTGGGCAGTCTGTGCCGTGCGAGCGAACGGTATATAGTCTCTGGGTCGCCGGTGTGGACCCGGGCATAAGCCTTTTGTATTTAGATTTGAGTAATAAATACTGTTAAAGTTAGATTCGGTGGACCGCGTATGAACGGCCCTTGTCCCCGTTCCTAAAGACCCGCACGGACATTACAATTGGCGACGAGAATCTACAAAGAGTGCACGGAAAGAAAACTAGTGTCAAAAAAAAAAAGAAAAGGGTCGAATGGAGGAGAAGGGCATAGAAAAACTGAGCTGGATCTACGAGTTAACGAAGCAGCAAGTAATCGAAGAAATAAGACGAAGAAATCTAGAGGCAGACGAATCATCTCCGATCGACAACTTGAGACGGCAGCTGTCGAAACATATAAAAGAGCAGAACGAAGAGAAGCAGGCCAAAAAGGAACAGCAATCGAAAGAGGCTTTGGACGATAGCGGAGAGACAGATTCCAATACGTCGACATCGAGCACAGACACAGTACACGAGGACACAGAGGCAACCATGGCAAGTAAACCAGTGAAAATCTCATATAAACAAGGAGAGGACTGGGACGTATTTATCGAGAGACTAGAATTATTATTCGAAATAGAGAATACCCGAAATGAAAAAAAAGTCATAAACTTACTCACGAGAATAGACGAAGGAACATACATACTAATGAGAGATCTATGCCACCCGGCAAAACCCAAAGAAAAAGAGTACGCGGAACTAGTGAGAATGATCAAAGACCACCTGTGCCCGAGGCCATCAGAGTCGATGGAGCGATGTAAATTCCAAAGGGCCACACAGGCACAAACAGAGTCGGTATCAGAATTCATAGCAAGACTCCAAAAAATGAGTATTTACTGTAATTTCGACAACTTAGACACAGCACTGAGAGATCAGCTAGTCATCGGGTTGAAAGATGCCCAAACAAGAACGGAACTGTTTAAAGAAACGGAGCTCGACTTGAAAAAGGCGACGCAAATCGCAGTGGCATTAGAAAGCGCACAGAAAAACGCCAGAACGGCAGAAAATATGACAACAAGGATATAAACAGCAACAGAAGAGAAAAAGAAAGCAGAAGACAAGGAATCAGTACACTTCGTAAAAGGCAGACCGCGATATGGCAGAGACCAGCAACGAGAACAACAAACAAGAGACAGAACGGGAGCCTCGGGGTCAGGCAATCAGAGAGTCTCAAACACACGACAGGGAGGAAGAAGCGAAGGCCCCGTGCTCTGTTTCTGTTGCGCAGAGCCTAACCATTTCGCAAGATACTGTAGTCTTCGAGGCAGAACGTGTACGAATTGTAATAGAAAAGGACACATAGAAAAAGCATGCCGAAAACAAGGGGGACGGAACCAACCACTAAAATATTTGGAAGAGAGCGAAGACGGTGACGAAGAAGAAGAAGAAGAAGAAGAGGACGGAACGGACAACGAATTCCTGATGCTGGACGCATTAGTGGAGTACCCACAGCAAACAGGGAGCACAGAAAAAATATTTAAACTGTCTCAAGACGAAAAAAAAGCGGCGCCGATGCTCATAGAAGTGAAAATAAACAAAAAAACTCTCAAACTCGAGATTGATTCGGGAACATACGTCACAGTAATCACGGAAGCAACAAAAAACGCGTTTTTCCCGGAACTGAGCTTGGAAGAGACAACAACGGTGCTAAAAGACTACATCAACACTCCATTAAAGCCGGTGGGAATTCTGAAAGGCCTACAAGTGCAACTCAACGGAAGAACGGAGACGCTCAGCTGTTTCGTAATGCCGGGGTCTAAACGACCTCTGATAGGCCGGCAATGGCTAGCGGCACTGGGAGAATGGCCGCTGAGAAGACAGAGGAGGGACCAGCCGGCAACGTCGAAGAGCTGTTACAACATGAAGGCGATCGACTGGCACGGAAAATTCGCCAGAGAGTTCAAAGATTTGTTTGGACCAACGAATGGACGTTACAACAAAGGCCAGATAAGAATCACGTTGAAAGAAGGGGCAGTTCCGAAAGCAATGAAGCCGAAGCACGTACCGTACGCGATCAGAAACAAGGTGCAAGAAGAACTACAACGCCTGGAAGAGGAAGGACATCTCGAAAAAATTGAAATAAGCGAATGGGGTACACCGATTGTGCCCATCATCAAGGACAACGGGCGAGTTAGAATCTGCGGTAATTTCAAACTTACGCTAAATCCACAAATAATAATAGATAAATATCCGCTTCCATTAATCGACGACATATTCACGGCTTTACAGGGAGGCGAGAAATTCTCAGAAATTGACTTAACACACGCGTATATGCAGATCGAGGTGCACGAAGAGTGTAGAGACATGTTAACGATTGTAACTCACAAAGGGCTGTATCGATATAAAAAACTTCCAGAAGGGGTCGCATCGGGACCGGGAAATTTCCAAAGAATTATAGAATCGGTGATACAAGGGGTAGATAACGCGATTGCTTACTTGGACAATATTTACTGTACGGGACAAAATGATAGCGAACATATAAAGACACTAAGACACGTTTTCGAGAGATTAGAAACAAGCGGATTTAGAGTAAATGCAAAAAAATGCCATTTTTTCAAGGACTGATTAGACTTGCTGGGGTTTGTAATAGACAAAAAAGGCTTACATAAATCAGAAGAGAAAATAAGAGCGGTCGTAGAAGCGCCGGCGCCTCAAAACGCGAAGCAACTGCAAGCCCTGCTAGGGCTCGTGACGTATTACGATAGATTCATAAAAAACCGAGCAGAAAAGTTAAAACCGTTATACGACTGCACGAAAAAGGGACAATGGAATTGGACGAAAGATTGTGGGAACGCGGTAGATTGGCTGAAAAAAGAAATCGCTTCACCTCGAATACTCGCGCATTTCGACCCGAAAGAAAATTTAGTCTTGGCCACGGACGCGTCGGAATACGGATTAGCGGCGATATTATCGCACCAATACAGCGACGGGTCAGAGAGACCTATAGCATTCGCGTCAAAAATCATTCCAATATCCGAGAGGAACAGAGCGATAATAGACAAAGAGGCGGCCGCGATTGTATTCGGATTCCGTAAATTCTATAACTATATATACGGCCATCAAATAAAGCTAAAGACAGATAACAAACCGCTCACGTATATATTCAATCCAAATAAAGAAATACCTCTCACGGCCGCAAGCCGGCTACAAAGATGGGCTTATTTTCTGTCCGGTTTTCGATACACAGTGGAACATGTAAACACGAAACAAAACGGCAATTGCGATGCGCTGTCGCGACACCCGATAGAAGATGAAATGCCAGTTTTCGAGGGGCCGTTTACGAATATAAACATGATAGAAACAGAAATCGAAACAATAGACAGTGCAAAGGTAGCGAAAGAAACAGAACGAGACGAGGTGCTAAGAAAAATAATTATGTACTTAAGAGAGGGTTGGCCACCAGAAAAAAATAAATTATCGGACTACGAAAAAATATTTCATCAGAAAAAAGAGGAATTGCATATTGAAAAAGGGTGTATTTTGTGGGGCTTCAGAATCGTGGTACCAAAGACACTGCAAGAGGCGGTGTTAACGGAACTACACACGTCGCACCTGGGCATCGTAAAAATGAAAATGATCGCCCGATCGTATTTCTGGTGGCCTCAACTCGACCAACAAATAGAAAACGTATCGAACTCATGTATTATATGTACTCAGCAACGCAAAAAATCGCCGAAAGTACCGCTGACACCGTGGCCATGGCCAGAAAACGCGTGGTCGCGAATATACAGCGATTTTCTGGGCCCATTCCTAGGAAATAAGTACATGATAGTTATCGATGCCCACTCCAAATGGCCAGAGGTGATAAACATGGGGAACAACACGCAAGCTTCGAGAGTCATACAAGAATTCGAAAAACTGTTTGCACGTTTCGGCTTGCCGAAACATATAGTGACAGATAACGGTAGACAATACACCAGTGAGGAATTCAAATCATATTTAAAAAGCCACAAGATAAAACAAAGTTTTTCCCCTCCTTATCACCCCGCCACTAATGGAGCGGCAGAAAACTTCGTCGGAACGTTTAAAAATAACGTCGCGAAAATGGTAAAAGGGGGAGAGAAAACAGAAATCGCTGTCAATAAATTCCTACACGACTATAGAAGCACTGAACATTGTACGACGGGTAGGAGCCCTGCGTGGCTCATGTACAAAAGAGATATCCGTACAAGGTTCGACCTCCTCAGACCAAGTGCAGCGGAGAAGGTGGAGAAACAACAGGCGGCACAAGTAGCCGCGGTGGCGGGACACAGACGAGTGGATTTTCAAGTTGGAGACCAGGTAATGGCGGACGACCTTCGAGCTCGTAGAGAAAAGAGAGCACAGGCAGTGATAACAAAACGCCTGGGACCAGTGACGTACGAGGTACAGGTCCAAGATGGGGTAAAGTGGAAACGCCATGTGGATCAGATGATCAAAATAAACGCGGACCACACGCCGAGGAGATCAGCGCGTTTGCGAGAGCGCCAGTCGAACGCGTAAACCTTGTATTCGAAAATTAAAGAGGAGAGAATTGTAGTGTATTAGGGAAGGGGGCACAGAGAAGGGAGAGGCTCGACGAGAGCGAGGCACCGGTGGGCAGTCTGTGCCGTGCAAGCGAACGGTATATAGTCTCTGGGTCGCCGGTGTGGACCCGGGCATAAGCCTTTTGTATTTAGATTTAAGTAATAAATACTGTTAAAGTTAGATTCGGTGAACCGCGTATGAATGGCCCTTGTCCCCGTTCCTAAAGACCCGCACGGACGTTACAGTTAATATATTTTGAAATTGTTTTACTTTCAAATGAAAGATTTCAAAAATATGCATAATAATCTCAATCAAATCGTTTCAATTTGTTTTTTAAATATTGCACCTTTGCTACAAAAGGTTTTGAAAATTAAAAAATTTCATTGAGATTTTACGACATGATTTCGCATGTTGAATTTCCAACTAGATTTAAATTTTTCTACAAATGTGTAGAAATTCATCAGAATACATTAATGTTTCGTATACGATTTTCTTTCAAGACTTTGTTTCGTTAAAATGACTTGCTTCTATGAGATTTGAAATGTTTGTCATAGTAAAAATAGCACAGATTTTCCCTTATTTGATATCAATATGATTTTTTTCCGAGGAAGATGAAAGTTTCTGATAGTAGGAACCAGAAGCGAAAAATGTTTATCAAAAACGTGTACAACGAAGAAAAAACGAGAAACATCTAAGACGTCTATCATTTATCAATGAAAAATGTCTAAAAAAAGACCACTAAAGAAATCGAAAAAACTGAATCGCTGCGAAAAAGTTGAAATTGAAGAGAATAAGATTTTCAGCGATAAAGAATACAAGATCGTTGATTTAAGCATTGAGTCCGGAAGGTTTTCAGATGGTGGCATCAAAAAACTTTTGTGAAACACAGGTGAGTTGCAAAAACACTGGTACTGGAAAATCTTACACCGTTGGTACCATTGCCAAATATTTTTTATCAATTTCATCCTTTCGACATCCCCATGAGCTTTGGGACACAAATGTCTTCACCTCTGAAGAACTTCAAGAAAAGAGTCCAGAAGCTAGCATCAAACAAATTGTTGATGAAAGCAAAATGACTTTTCATTGGCTCCGGAAGGATCTCAGATGGTGGCATAAAAAATTTTTTGTGAAACACCGGTGAGTTGCGAAAACACCGGCACTGGAAAATCTTACACCGTTGGTACCATCGCCAAATATTTTTCATCAATTTTATCCTTTGGACATGTACATGAGCTTTGGGACATAACCGTCATCACCTTTGAAGAACTTTAAGAAAAGAGTCCAGAGGCTAGCATCAAATAAGTTGTCGATGAAAGCAAGATGACTTTTCATTGGCTCCGGAAGGATCTCAGATGGTGGCATAAAAAATTTTTTGTGAAACACCGGTGAGTTAATTGTGAAAACACCGGCACTGGAAAATCTTACACCGTTTGAAGAACTTTAACCCATTAACGCCGAGGTGATCAGAATTTTTACTAACTTTTTAACGTGTTTATTTATTATGTTATCGGACCAAAAAAATGATGCAATACCTCTATTCCTATGCGGAATTTGATGCTCTTCCAGAATCTGAGCTCAAAATTTCGATTAGACACCAAGAAAAAAAAATATGGCCGATTTAAACGTGAAAAACGTGAAAATTTTCGAAAAAAAAATTTTTTCGCATTTTTTTTCACAATGATACCGCAAAGCTATCTTTTTATAATGATCAGAGGTGATCATGGCACTCGAACATTAAGAGGAATTTTTTTCAGAAAAATTCATCGGCGCGTTTTTTCAAAATGGCGGCGAGAATGAAAAAAATTTATAAAAATCTTAATTTATCGGTTTCTTCAAAACTATGAACTTGAGAAAAAAAATTCTAAAAACAAAAATGGCTTAAAATTAGTCGAAGAATACTCTTAAATTTTTTCAGAATTTTTGAAAACAATTTTTAATTTTCGAAAATTTCGAAAAATCCAATTTTTCAAAAATACCTGAAAAATTTTTAGAAAAATTTCCTTCAAGTGTTCCTTGACTACTTCTTTTCTGATTCTGAGCATATACATTGTTTTTTTCTACTCTTAGCATTACCCAGAGACAACGGCGTGGACGTGGTAGAACTTTGTCTCCTTTGGGGTGCTTTTTTTTCGTGAGTCCCCTTGCCTCTCACGTTTCGGAGTGCTTCTTTTCGTGAGTCTTCTTGTCTTTCATTTTAACATTTCTTTTATCAGTGCTGTTGTGCCCCGAGCACTCATAAAATAAGCGTGCATAGCAATAAGCACCCTCAGCATAAATGCATCAACTCGATCAACTCGAAGGTCGTCTCCAAGTGAGTCCGTCGACCTGAAAATCCTTCATCGAACATTCGAGAATAAAATAATAAAAGAGTAGGAGAAAATCGCTGAGTCTATAAATTTACCGACTAACCGAAAATCGCCAGTCTTTGACGAAATTCCGAACGATTGGTCTCGAGGCAAATAAACCTCTAATTTGTATCTACTTAAATAAACTTATCGTTAACTTGTTACAAAAGTATTGAGTTGGAGTTTCAACTCTTTTGGCCTTAATCCCTTAAATACTAGTCCTTGATAACTCGTCCCTTCGAGACGGTCTTCGCGAACACAACATTGGTGGCAGCGGTGGGATTGCCACAACTCAAGAAACCTGACACGTCTACGAGGTGAAACGGAAGAGAACCAGATTGCTGAGGAACATCGATAATTCTAGACAATTCGTACATCGAACGAGGACCTTACTGTTCAATTCGACTATCGAGCATCGATTCCAAAGCAGACCGATCAACGTCAAGACTCAAAAAAGAAGGAAGGAAGGAAGGAAGGAAGGAAGGAAGGAAGGAAGACTGAAAAGAAGAAAATCGACCCCGAATTCGACCCCGATTGACCTGACAACGATCAACGAGCATCATGATAGCGATCATCCTAATGTAAGTGACGGAACATTATTTTAAATTGTAATCCGCCAAAGCCAGAGCGTATATAAAAATTTTATATGTCTAACAACGAGGAGGAGTACGTCGAACGTCTCCAATTACCCGGTGTTAGCACTATATCGCGATCACTAGAGTCATTCTTTAATACTTAAGTCCGATTCGACCGAGAAAAAGTAAGATCTGATGACGAGCCCGTTGTGAAACAAAGAAAGAAAATACATATTGACCCTATAAAATTCGAATCTGATGGTTCTTTGGACGATTCCATAATAGAATTAATAAATATTGATAATTTACCAGCGCTTAATTTGAATGAAAATACCGAAACAACTGTAAACATGTCACAAAACGAACAAGCCGGTGGTAGCGGAATCGGTAGAAATAACGGAAATGATAGAGATGATGGAAACGGTGATGACGGAAACCATGACAATAGGGAAAATAACGCGTACGTAGAGCCCAGAAATAATCCCCTTAATAATTCACATAGACTCAGAGGCACCATGTCTCTCAAAGAAGCGCGGAGTTTAATTCCTCGATTCGACGGTACAAAACCGGAAGAAGCCCGTGAATTAGTAGATGCCTTTGCGCACGCTAACAAACTCATTCACGAGGAAGACCAGGAAATTTTATTAGAAACTGTATTAACGATCAAATTAACCGGTAAAGCAAGAGCAGAAGTTCGATATAAAAACATCCCCAATTTCGAGACTTTCAAGACAGTTATATTAGAATTATTTTGCGGCACAAGAACTGTAGGAGCTTTACAATCCGAACTCTATTCGAGCCGACAGAGATTTAACGAATCGGTAAAAGATTTTGGTAGAAGAATGGAAGATATTATGATGAATTTAATTGAATCCAGTATTAGAGATGAACCGACTTTAAATGGTCAAATGATTGTAGAAAAATACGTTCGAAGATTAGCCCTCTCTAGCTCCCAAGAAGGACTGAAAAGAGAGTATCAAACTATAATAAAAGCGGGATGTTATTCTAACTTGAACGAAGCCATTACCGCGGCGATAGACGAAGAAAAAGTTCGACAAGGAAAAAAGGAGCCACCAAACGGGAATGGAAACGGCTCAATAACTTGCAATAAATGTAACAAACGAGGTCATCTCGCACGAGGTTGTAGGAGCACGGGATATCGAAATGGAAATTACGGAAATAACGGAAATTATCAATTACCGACTCCCAATCGAAGCATAAATTCTCTTTTTTGTAATTACTGCAAAAAACCGGGACATATCTATGACGATTGTTGGAATAGGAAAAATAAAAATGGCAAACAAAGAGGAAATAATTATCAAGGAAACAATTACCGAGGTAATAACAGTAGAAATCAAAATCATCAGGGAAACCGAGGAAATTATAATAACGGAAATAATTATCGTGGAAATCAAGGAAACAGGGGTAGAAACAGAGGTTATCAAAATAACCAACAAAATAATGGTCAAAATGGACAAAATAATCGAAATCAAAATCAGAATCAATCGAACAGCGGAAACACAGAAGAAAAGAAAACTATGGGTTCACTGACCCTCAGTCTCCTCGAACGGACAGCCGAGCGGCAGAATGCGTACGTCAGCTGTTTGGAGGCTAACCAACCTACAGGTTCACTCAAAAGTAGCGTGGAAAATTCGCAAAGAAAATTCGAAATAAATTCTGTAGATTCATGGGGCATGGCTAGTGATTTTTATGTCACATCACCGCAATCAATAAATTCAGCTCTCCTCTTGAAAGCTGATACGGGAGCCCAATGCTGCATAATAAAAAGAAGTGTGTTAAACCTAAACACAGAAATTATAGACGAAACAGTCGAACTAACAGGCGTAGGAAGAAAAACCTTTAAAGCCCTTTGCAAAGTAATTATCGAGATTAAAACACCCGCCGTCAACATCCTGCATGGATTTTTCGTCGTAGACAACGACGTTCCAATTAAAACGGACGGAATTTTGGGTTAGGATTTCATGAAAAAACACAAGGTCGACATTTTGGGTGGCCGAATTATCAAAATATACGGTCACGTCGAACCTTTGATTAACGGGTCAGGAAAAATCAAATTACCTCCCCGTTCAGAAAGTATCCACTACGTTTAAGCAAAAAATTTGGCAATAGGATGCGTAGCAGCTCGAGAAATAGAAAAAGGAATAAAAATGGGGCAAGAAATAGTTACAGAAAAAAGAATGTCCATTCCAATCATGTTTTTAAACACGTCGGAAAAAGAAATAAATCTTGAAAGACCTTCTGTCAAAATAGAAGAAATCGAGAATTATCAAGAGAAAATTAACGGAAAAAATACTGAAATAGAAAATTCTCCCGCCACTGAGATCTATGTAGCCAGCGCCGGAGAAAAAGAAAAAAGAGTAACACAAATATTGAAAGAAATCGGAGAACATTCACACCTCAATAAAGAAGAAGAAAAATTCCTCCGGGAATTTTGTAAAGAATATGGAGATATATTCCACCTGGAAGGAGAAGAATTAGGAAACACGAATCTCGTGGAACATCGTATTTATACGAAAGAAGGCACCGTACCGGTCAATATTCGCCCGTACAGATTACCAGAGAATCACAAACAAGAAGTGATGACTCAAACTCAAGAAATGCTCAAAAGCGGAATAATCAGGCCAAGCAGAAGCCCGTGGAATGCACCGCTACTGGTCGTTCCAAAAAAGGCGGACGCCCAAGGTAATATAAAAAAGAGAGTTGTAGTAGACTTTCGTAAATTAAACGAGGTCACCGAGGGAGATTCCTACCCTCTACCCAACATCACTGAAATATTAGACCAATTAGGGCGAGCGAAATATTTTACAACGCTAGATCTCGCATCAGGATTTCATCAAATCCCAATGGCAGAAGATGACAAACAAAAAACTGCATTTTCGACACCGTTGGGACACTACGAATACAATCGAATGCCTTTCGGGTTGAAAAACGCTCCACCAACTTTTCAAAGATTGATGGACGCTGTTTTAGCAGGCCTTCAAGATCTCAAATGTTACGTATATCTGGACGATATTGTAATACACGGATCAAGCTTCAAGGAGCACAATGAAAGGTTAAAAGAAGTCTTCAACAGATTAAGAGAAGCTCAGTTGAAAGTACAACCGAAAAAATGTCAATTTTTGAGAAAAGAAACGCAATATCTGGGTCACATCATCACCGAAGTGGGAGTAAAACCCGATCTTGAAAAAATTAAAGCTGTAAAAAATTTTCCAGCACCAAAAAACGTAAAAGAAGTCCAATCATTTCTAGGACTCGCAGGATATTACAGAAAATTCATTCAAGACTTCTCGAAATTAGCAAAACCTCTAACGGAATTAATAAAAAAGAAAAAAAAATTCGAGTGGAACGAACATACGCAAGCAACTTTTGAAACGCTGAAAGAAACTCTCAGCACCGCACCTATACTACAATATCCCGACTTCACAAAAACTTTTATCGTCACGACAGATGCATCCGATAAAGCGATAGGAGCCATCTTGTCACAGGGAAAAGTAGGAGAAGATCTACTGATTTGCTACGCGAGTAGAACGTTAAACAAAGCGGAAACAAATTATTCAGCTACAGAAAAAGAAATGCTAGCGATCGTCTGGGCAGTAAATCAATTCCGACCGTATATTTAAGGAACAAAATTTATTATCGTCACCGATCACCAACCCCTCACCTGGTTATTCAACGTAAAAGATCCAGGTTCAAGGTTAATGCGATGGAGGATAAAGTTGGAAGAATATACGTATAAAATGGAATATAAAGAAGGAAAAAAGAACACGAATGCTGACGCGTTGAGTCGAATATACGCGATCACGGTCGATAAAAATAAAAACAACGATCAGCCGAAAAAAAGGGGGCAAGGAAGACCGCGAAAAATCAAAAACGACGCGAATCCATCTTCTTTAGATGATCCAGCCTCCTCGGATAATCGGTCCAGCCCTAATCAGAATGGCCGACCTGATAAACAGCCGAGAGTGGTTGAAGATAAGGAAAAAGAAAACGAAATAGAAAGAGAAAGCGAGAGTGAAACCGAACACTCCGACGTCGACATGGAACGCCCAAGCGAAAGAGAGAGAAAGATAATATTGAGAGAGTATCACGATACGCCTCTCGGGGGACACCCTGGAATAAAAAGAATGACGCAACGAATACAGGAAAAATATCGCTGGCGAGGTATGAAAAAAGATATGAAAGAATACGTTTCCGAGTGCGATAAATGCCAGAGAAACAAGGTAACGAAGATTAACAAAGCACCGATGGTAATTACCGACACTCCAGAAAAATCATTCGAAAAATGTGCTGTCGATATCGTAGGACCCTTACCAGAAACGGAAAAAGGAAATAAATATATCCTCACTTTTCAAGATCTTTTAACGAAATATAGCGCAGCAATCCCTCTCGAAAATCAAGAAGCAAAAGAAGTCGCAAAAGGGTTAATAACAGAAATAATATGCAAATTCGGAACACCTCAAACGATTTTATCAGATCAAGGAACGAACTTTTTGAGCGATTTATTTAAAGAAATGTGCAAATTATTACACATAAAAAAGATTCAAACAACGGCATATCACCCTCAATCGAACGGAGCCCTTGAAAGGTCTCATCGAACTCTTGCCGAATATCTAAAACATTTCATACAGGAAGATCAACGGGATTGGGATGAATTGTTGCCATACGCAATGTTCACATACAACACGACACCCCACACAGCCACAGGATTCACCCCTTACGAATTAATATTCGGAAAGAAACCTGTTTTACCAACAGCACTACAACAGGCACCAAGAACTACGTATACATACGACGACTACGTATCAGAATTACGAGAACGTTTAAGAGCAACTTGGCAAGTCGCCAGAGAAAGTCTAATAAACAGAATAGAAAAAATAGTTGAAAAACAAAAAGAAAACATCAATAAAATCGAATACCATGTTGGTGACAAGGTACTACTTTTGGACACGACTGTACGTCGAGAAAGATCATCTAAATTGACTCCGAAATGGACGGGGCCATACGTAATAAAAAGTCGAGACTCGGAGGTAAACTATAGTATCGGCAGTGGGCGGCGGACGATACGCGTTCACGTAGAGCGAATCAAGCCCTACGTTACCCACTAGCCAGCAACTCTCGAGCTCGTCGATCAAGCAGCGGCGCTGCGCGCCACTGCTCACATGAAAAATATTATACGGCAGCGGCGAACTTCAGACGGTACACCGGGTAAGTAGCTGGGGACCCGGTGCACTCTAGCATCGACTCCACGTGGTGACGACGCCACGCCACAACGACGCCATCATTGAAATAATTATAATAATAAAAAGAATATAGAAAATATTAGAAAAAGAAACACAAATGGATAATTTAAATAATAAAAACAAATAATAAATGATACAAAATAATAAAAAATTAAACTAATTTAAAACAGATTATTGAAAATAGATAATATATTATATAGAAAGAACAGAAAATTTCAGTCAAAAGAAGAAAATATTGGATAAATAAATAAATAAATAAAGGCAAAAGAAGAAATAATCGAATGAATAAATAAAGAGATTTTCATACAATTTAAAGAATAAAGGAAATAGGAAAAGAAAGGAAAATAAACAAAAACTTTATTAGTCGAAATTTTATTAGTCGAAGAATGAAAAATTTACAACATTGGTTTTTATTAATCGAAGAAAAATTAATAAAATAAAATAAATTGTTTTTAGAAAATAAAAATTTGAAAAAAAAAAAGAATCAATCGGCGTTGTACGCCGCCATCATTCCGAGGGGGTGGGACCAAGCCGGGTGATCCCAATTATCTTCGGGATGTTCCTGGCCCCACCGCCGATAGGCACCAATCTCCTCTAGAATGGCCTAGAAAAAAAAAAAGAAAGAAAAATATGATTATAAAGTACTCAATTTGATAATAAAATAAAGTAATAACGAAAGTAAATAATAAAATATGTAAATTAATAAATAATAAATGCAACAAAAAAAAATAAATAAATATATAACACTTACGACGAATTGGGCGCGGTACATGTACGCCAAGAAATCAAAATCAGTGGCCCGACGCCGTGGGTCGCCAAAAGAAGGCCCATAAATAGCAATCTAGAAAAAAAAAAAAATTAAGAAAAAAAAAATTATTTTTATATTATTTATGGAAATATTATTAGAAAGAAAAATATTTATACTAAACTTACCGAAACTTCGCGGCGACGATCCTCCACCAACTCGTAAATGGCGCGATCGCGTAAAAATACGTCGTCCGAAGCGAAGTACAAAGTATATTCATCATCGGACATTTTAGAAATTTAATTTTATTTTTAAGAAAAGTAGCGAAATGATACGAAGAACGTCTGGACTGTTACTAACTCGCGAAGAAATAATGCACCGAGAAATGAAAACAAAAGTGCAAAATCAGCTAATTTGAATCGAGCATTAAAAAGAGATAGAACATAAAGGTACAGCGCCGGAGAACACCGGGATAGAAATACCCTACCATACCCACCTATTTAAAATTCCCTACATTACCGACCGTCAGACACTCTAATGGTAATACCTTTACAGGTACGCGGTCATGAGCGGATTCGTAGGAGGAAACGAACCGTCGGTAAAAAACAAATTCCGAGTGGAAAAATTTCAAACGTCACCCGGAATATATTACGAGGAAATAGGATCGTTATGTTTGGTAAAAGGAACATGGAAATTAGCAATCCACATGGATTTGCATTTTATGGAAAGGAAGGAAGATTCTTTGATCAGAGCACTCGATACTCTGAGCGAAATTTGCAAAAAATCAACGAATGACATACTCTGTGCGAGTATAGAGACTAGTTTGAGACGTATGATACACAAAATACACTCAAATATTATAGCTATATACCATTTCGTAGGTACAGGCGAAACACGAACAAAAAGAGGATTAATAAACGGTCTAGGTACCATTATAAAAGCGATTACAGGAAATCTAGATGAAGACGACACCCAAAAAATAAACGAAAAAATCGACGAGATAGCGAATAGACAAAAAACACACGAAGACATGCTAAAAGAAAATTTACAAATCTTACACTCCACACTGAGTTTATATAATCAAACTACAAACGAATTTATCGACAATCTTGACATCCTAAGAACAGCTATAGAAAAAATACAAAATACAGTGGAAGGACAATTTTTAAAAATAAAAGAAAAACAATTAATTGACGAAAACATTAATGCAGTCACGACTATTATCGACGCATTTAACCGAGACGTAAACCAAGTAGCAAACTTCCTAACCGAAATTTACAAGGGAACCATAAACCCTACAGTTATTTCACCCCAACAATTAACCGACTATCTTTCAAAAGCTACTCCTTACATTCCAAAAGGATTAAACTTCCCAACAAACATTAAAAGTAGCGAAATGACAAATTTATTAAAAACTGCCGAAATCACAAGCTACACAGCAAATCTCAGATTCGTACTAGTAATGAAATTCCCACTAGTCGAAAACACAATATTAAAAATCAACAAGGTATATCCGTTACCAACTAGAGTAAACGGAAGTCAATTTCATTTTATCGGAACAACAAAGGAAATCATAATAATAGACAGCTACAAAAGAACATATTTATCCTTAACTGAAGAAGAACTTAACAAAGTCAAAAAAGTAGACGAAACCTATTATTACAAACCTAAACAATCTCTACAAATTATCAGAGATAACACTCCATGCGAAATAGCTATTTACCTAGGTAGCACACCGGAAGAATTATCTTGTAATCAAAGAATTGTAAAACTGGAAAAAACCATAGTAATAACCCTAAAAAAAGAGGGTAGGTAGCTTTTCGTAGCACCTAAACCAGAAAACATCAGAATAGACTGTAAAAACGCATCTACTGTACACACTATTATCAGCGATACAGGACTCTTGGCTTTGGAAGGAGAATATTCCGTCACATCAGCGAATTATCAATTGTTAACTATAAGAGAAATTAACCAAGATGAATCAATCGTATTTGCACCTTTGTACAACCTAACAAGCATGATAAAAAATATCAATATTAATCACTCAATCTTCAATTACAGCATACCGTCAAAAATAATAACAAATCCATTAGAAACGAACGCCCTAGGCGAAAGAATTGAAATTTTAAAGAAAAAACTAGAAGAACAACCTAATGTATGGGCACATCCGTACCACATCGTAGGGAATTACTCCCTAAGTGCCATTACAATGACATTAATAATAATAATAATCGTCGTACTAACAGTATTTAAAATCAAACATTGCCAACGAATCAGACTAATCCAAAGTACAAACGACATCGAAACGGCACCAACATTCATGGCAAGGCCGAATAAAAGAAAAAGAGAACAATCAATTACCGATCTAACTGAAGAAAAAGTCGTTGTACGACCAATTCCTAGACAATCAAACACAAACAGTTCAATGTAATAACTTTAACAAAAAAAAGAAAAAAATATATACATTGTAACGTTATACACTTATCGACCGAGTGTACGTCGCTACGCGTCGGCTCGTGCTTCTTAAATTAAAAGGAGCAGGTATGAAAGAACGTGAAAAAACGCGGTTTTTGTGTAAAAAATATAACAAAAAGAAATTTATTCAATTTTAGCGATGCGTTTACAAAATAAAATCTCTCGGATAAATTTATGAAGAGATATCGATCGCGTCACCGAGTTTATGAGAATTGTTTCTATTTTTCAATTTTTATTCTTATTTTTGTCTGTTATTTTTATTTTGTTTGCGATGTATTCGAATTTCTAACGAACACGAAAATTCGAGAGAAATAAGAATCGTTGCAATTTACTGTATGAAAATCCACGAGGATTTTCTAGATTTACAAAATGAATAAACAATTTTTCTTTTATTTTCCGCTTTATTTCTGTTTTATTAATTGTCGCACGCTTTATTATTTATTAACCTGCACGCTTTTTGGCTGTTTCGCTTTTTGTGTGTCTCCTGCGTTTTTATAATAAAGAAATTTAAATTGTAATTTGGCTTTATTTTCTTATTTCTGTTTTGTCCTGGAACAACCTGTTTATTCTGCTTATTTCTTTTATTCGCTTTTAAAACGCGCCAACTTAACCACAATCCAAAAGTGACTTGACTCGATATAATAATAATAATTTAAATAATTTTTGTATAAACTAAAGTTCTTACCGCTGCCTTTTGGATTGTCATTCTGAATAATAATAATAATCGTTTTATTTCAAAATTGATTATAAATCCAAGGGTATTGATTAATTTTACTTTTATTTAATTATTTTATTTCAATTTTTACTTTATTAATGAATAATTTCACTGTCCTCTTGGATTTATAAATTAATCTCCAGTTCCGCTCAGACTGCCTCGGCTATATTTCTTTTAATTTGAATCTACGTTAATTTTGCAAAAATAAATAATTAGTTTTTCTAACCTGTTTCCAACAATCATAAAAATAAAAGAAATAATAAAAAGGTGAGTATCACTCAGGCTACGGGCTCTAAACGTCGCCGAATAGCGCCAAAATCCCTTGCAACACAGGAAAGGATGCAGACCCCAGACCACGGGAGTTAAACGTCGCCGAATCACTCCAATGTCCTGAGCATCTACGAGGTAAGGAAATAATTAACCATGAACCACGGGATGAGAACGTCGCCGAACCCCTCCAATGTCTCATGCATCAATTGATCGGAGAATAAAAAAAAAATAGGATTGACCCTGGACTGCGGGATGAGAACGTCGCCGAACCCCTCCAATATCCCAGGCATCAAGGAAAAATAGGAACAAAGGATTTATGAATTGTTGGAACTAGGTAGAGTGTTCTACTGGAGAGAGCTCTGTTAGGAGGTCCGAGCCAGTCTAAGTGATCAAAGGAACTGATGCCGAGAGCGGTCGCGCAGCGACTTTTATACCCCACTTTTCCCTCGCTTTCGATGCGCCGCTTAATTTAAGCCTCGAACCGCTTGCTGCGCACGTTCTATTTTCTCATTCGCTCTGCACGCTCCCCACTACTCATTCACGCTCTCACATTCGCTCGCCGCTACCCCCACTCTCGCATCCTCGGATGCGCGAAAATCCGCTTTTTATGTTTTTCAGCTTTATTTATTTCAAATTTTTCATTATTTGCCACTTATTATTATCATTTAATGATTTATCGAATTATTTTTCATATGTAGAAACAATTAATTAATTTTAAAAACAATAGAAATATTTCGATTTTTCTCTCGAATTTGGCTACTGCGCATGCGCTGTAATACGCATTTTTATTTATTCAAAATTATTTAAATTTTCAATAAAATTATAAGTCGCGCTTATTTTGTTTCGATTCTTCGATTTTTTTCCGATTTTTTAAGCCCGATTACGATATTGAACGATAATTTAATAGAAAGTAATAAAGAAATTGAAAAGAATAATTTATTTGATTTTTTCGACGCTTGGCGGCGTCGGTAACGCTCGCGTCGGTAGTCTCGGCTTTTCGTTGCCGATGCCCAAGATGGCCGCCGCCCGGACGAAAGCGCGCGTCGTTGTTGTTTACGGGCGAAAAATGTCGGCGATCGCGCCGTCGCGTCGTGTTTGTATTCGCGTTCGGGATCGTAATAATCGTGTCGGAAGTGCGGGTACGTTTCAATATATATATATATATATAAAATATATAAAAGGGAATAAAAGGGAATATCAAAAAACACTACGAAGAATGGGTAAATAATAGTAAGAATACCAATGTAAACAAAAATTGTAATGCCAAGAGATCAAATTCCAAAAATTATTAATTTTATTCGTGCACATTAGCAGTAGTAAGGCTATACCAGTTCTAACTCAGGGATCTCAGGGGGGAGCGGGGGAGCGGGGAAGGTTCTGCGGGGAAGGATCTGCGGGGAAGGTTCTACGGTGTGGGGAGGGGGAAGGCTAGTTTTAACTAATAGGGGAGGGTGAGCGGTCCCTGCAAGGGATCTGTTTGATCTTATGCGACAAGTGTCACTTTTTCTGAGAAAAAGAATGAAAAAAGATATTTTCTACCAGAATTCTTTACAAAGATGTGTCACACCCCCAATGATAGATTTATGAGTTCCGTTACACATTTTATAATCTGCAGAGACAGATATTTTTACCAGATTGCGTAAGAATTTTCTTTTGAAAAGTCACGTGCCGACTTTTTATCTCAAGTTTCAATCTCGGGGAAATACATGAGATTTCGATTTTCCGCCAAAGATACTTCACGGTTAATGGGCCACTTTCATCTTACAAGCACTTTAAAAGATTTCTAAGCGTCACACTCCTGCAATAATTGATTTATGTATCCTGGAGATCAGATTACGCAAAGATGGTCATTCGCGGCATTTTCTTTGAAAAGGCACTTGCCGTAGCGCCCCCGCCTCCGCATACTCCTCCCCACCACTTGATATAAAAAAAAAAGATCTATGCTTGGAAGTATATTTTGAACAATATTATTTTCCAAAAATTTCATTCCCAAAGTTGATCTCAAGATGGATAGATGTGCGAGTATGTATGCAATTCATCCGTCGAAAGAACCTTGGACATTGACGGAAAATGAACTCGAATCGATTCCCAAGGTTTTGCTCATAAAATATTATAGTAGATTTATTAATTTACTGTGGGATCGGTTACCCGAAAATTTACAATGTGATAGCGAGGTGCAGTCATATCGATGGTGTCAAGATCATTTCAATCCACCATGGCAACGGGTTCATGTTGATGCTCCATGGCCCATACGTCGTGATTGTGAAAAGTGTTATATCATGGAAGAACTAGTGAATATTTATGCAATTCATTGCATTAGAAATCCTCGAGAAATTACGGCAGAAGAGCTCCGGATTATATCGCCAACAACGTTCAAGAAATATTTCAGTGACTTTACAGATATACTGTGGGAGCGTTTACCGGAATATTACAAATCTGACAGTGAAATTAAATTTTTTCGTCGATGCTATGAACATTGGAATACACGATCGATGGAAGACCACATTGATGGACCTGCGCCGCTACGTCGAAATTGTATAAAATGTCGAGAGAGTGAAGAACAAGTCTGAGCCTGTTATGGATGCACGTGTGCACAAACGACGTGGGGGGTGACATTTCTGAGAAGGATGGATCTTCGGAAAATGCGTGGAAAAGAGTATTGTGGAATGTGCAGGTGGTGAAGATGTAGGTGGCGGTCATGTTCAAACCTGTATGAGGCTACATAATTGGACCAATTTTTCCCTGCAAATGGAAGGGGAATGGACTTATAGAAGGGATAGATGATACAAATAGTCGAGCATGGAGAAGATGAGCATCAATTCGTCGTTTCCACAAGCTTCGTTCAAGTCGTGATTTTTTTTCTTCACATTCGACAACGATGGCGTTCTCTGCGATCAACGAAATCACCAAGCAGTCTGCATATCTACCCTCGAAGCCGCTGAAAGAACTTGAAGTCAATGGCGACTATGGAGTCTCCGATATTCGTTCAGCAAATACAAAGTGGGGACAAAGGTACGTCGTGGAAGTCGAGAATAAATTCACAGTCTTCCTATCACCCCGAGTTGTCAAGGCATTTCAACAAGATCCTGTGACGTACGGAAAATTATTGGAGGCTGCTCATACTGGACAACTCAGTATGAAATACATCGGCGGAGATTGGAACGGCGTCGAGTTTTATGAAATATAAATTTCATATCATATAAAATTGTAAATAGAAAAAAAAATCGATGTAATGTGAATGAGGATAGAGAAGGAGATACTTTTATATAAATAAATTGTGTAAAAATCATTTTATACATGTTTTCTTTATTCAAAAATTCCTCGTCTACATAATGCATGGTATACATATAACCAGCTTTTCAAAGCTTTCACATTCATCGTCGCACAGTTAAATTTCGATTCGTTGGTATGGTGAGGACAACTCGATGAAGTTTTCAACAACTTCTTCAGCGATGGGCAGTCCAGAGTCTCAAGATCCACAATCTCCGTTGATAAATCCAAAAAGCTCGCTAACCACAAAGACTTTTCACAGCCTTTTACAAATATGGTGCGAGCGTGTTGTAAAGTTGATTGAATGATAGGTTTTGCCGCGTCGTATGGCAGGAGACCATAATCCCATGGTATTCCATGAAAATTTCTTTGCAACCATTTA
The DNA here is from genome assembly GCA_037576405.1 of Campoplex capitator. Classification (NCBI taxonomy): domain Eukaryota; kingdom Metazoa; phylum Arthropoda; class Insecta; order Hymenoptera; family Ichneumonidae; genus Campoplex; species Campoplex capitator. The sequence continues at coordinate 246,680 of JARBWI010000403.1, read as the reverse complement.
TTCATGGATTGATATTTTGATGGCAGTGTGCCCCATGAATATGGTGGTTCGAAGAAGAGCGTCAGAGGTTCAGAATTTTTCTCATCGGCACGGATGATTGATATTTCTTTGAGGATAAACTCGTTGATTGGTCCCTTGAAACCTTGTAGATCGACGATAAAGTCCATCTCGACTGATGTCCAGTGTGCATACTTCAGCGATTTTATACCAATTTTTTCACCCCACCACTTATGGGATTATATTCAACAATACGATCATGTAGAATGAGACAGTATGCGCATGTTTCTGCAGGTACGTTTGCTTTCATTTCAAATTCGAGACGTACATCAACAGGTCCAGACTTGAGAGAATCATTCTGTTTTGAGCAGTCGATTACAATGAGAGGAGCATGATTCAAAAAATTTGTTTTCGTAAGCCATGGTTCAGTCTCCTTGTTGTAGTACATCGATTGAAAGTTTGTATACATATCGTAGAGTAATGCATACTGATTTTGCTGTATATTCAAATTCATGTTGCCATAGGGATAGCACTGTGAGTTTAAGTATAGTTTCACATCGCTCACGTTGCAATGATCAAAGCCACTTGCATTCTTCCTCTTGCTATTCTTCCGTCCAGTTTGGAAGGCGAGGATTACATATCGCGGCTTTTCGAGCTGCGTCGATGTCTTCACAGACCACAAATGTTTCGAAGTTGCAGGTAGCATTGGATATTCGTACAATTCCCAGGTGCGGAAACTCATGGGGATTGGTGAGTCTTTGGCTATAAACTTCAATAGTTGAATTTTTCGTTGATCCGCCACGGTGACGTATGGAACGAGCCATTCAATTTTCCGTAGTGTAATTTTATAATCTTCAGCAGCTGCCTGAAGAATTGCATTGTCATCGGTACGTGATCTCGTCAGAATCAATTCATGTTTCGCATTCACCACCATTTTTCGATAATCTTCAGCAAAGCCCAGCAGCGCACTCAGCGGTATGCATATATCAAAGTTGCCTGATGCATCCTCAATATGTTTCGTCTCCTCAACATCAATCCAACCAGTGTTTTCGAGCATTGAGCTCTTAACCGGTGAGTGAGAAGTGAATCCTTTAATAAGAGATGTGAAACCAACATTCTTATTGCGATCAATTTCTACAGCATTGAGTTCATAGCGCACTTCTTCAAATAAATGGCATATGGCATTGTTGACGAGACTCGTTGAAGCTAACGCTGTACCATCCGGCTTCGTTAGTTTTCCACAAATGTGAATTGAACTTTTGCTCGGTAGAATCGATAAATCTTGATGTTGAATTGAAATACGTATTTCATCACTGTTGTTGTAGGTTGAAGATGCGTATGGTTGATGTGCATGAATCTCATAATGTATGATGGATTCATCGAAGATGATTGGTGTCTGAATGTTTACAATTTCCTCTTCCATTTCACGCAACAAATGCACAATGCACAAAACAGATAATTTTTTACACGTGAACTCCACGAACTCTGAGACCCAAGTTCTTCAAGAGTAGCAGATTTTGAGGTGTTAGCACTTTGAGCGTCGATCGATGACTGATTCTGCGATCCCATGTCGATGGCTTATTAATATTGCGATTGTAGACTATGCCCATCGAGATTTTATGTGAAGTCGTACGGTGATGATTTCTCCACGAAAATTTATCAAATCTCCGTCTTGATCGACAATACGAAGCTGTATGTTATCAATCACACGAGTTGTGATTGGTAGATAAATGACACTTGATGGTACTTCGATGATTTTATAGCCCGGTGGTACGGATGGGAAAAATTCATGAATTGTATGCACTTTTCGTCCGTTGATGTATGCTCCAGTGGTTATGTTGCACTCGACTCGTATGGCGTTCACTTTGAGAATGGATACTGGTAGATCAGACACATGTCTTTTATTGGCTTCTAATAGGCCCGATGTGAAGCCCAGCAGAGGTCCAATCGAGTTGTTCGGTGGAAAATTAACGTGTTGATCACACTCCAGCTCACTGCGCAATGTATTATTATTCGGTTTAAGGTGAAATTTTATGTTTTTACGCGTCAATTCAGCCTTCAAATATTTCTCAATATCCTCGATTTCATAACTCCCCGTTGGTATAGTTAACACGTGTGGTCCGACATGAAATTCATTGCAACCAATGTCGATATTCGGAATCGAGTTGAATGTGAGCAGCTCAACGAGACCCAGAGTATAATTTTTGTCAGATGATAATACGATGGGTGGAAAAAATTGTGCTTCGAGAACGGAGGATGATCCAGATACGGTGATTGTCAAACTATCGTCCATGTTGCTCGTGAATTCAGAACTAAACACGTAGCTCCGTAGTCCTCATTTATATAGCACATATTTAGCTCGACGATTCAGCTGTCCGCACAAAAACTTTAAACATAAATGTCCACATATTATTGTATCATATTCTTGATACTTTTTGTAATTATATTTCACGCTACCAACATTGAAATAATTCAAGAGTTCGGGTGATGGTGGAAGATTGCCAAAACTGTCGAAATATATGACTTTTTCACCAGTCTTTTTATATGCAACCCAGTGTGTTCCAGGGCCCACATTTTCATCCAAATTCACGATTGCTGATTCATGCTTAAGCGGTCCACTTGCAGGTAAAGTATCTCGCATGAAAACCCCGCGGAAATTACGAATGTTCATTGCTTTTGCATACTTCAGCAGATCGGCGTCGGTGAGAGGTTGATGCGGTAGCGTGATTATGCGTTTTTTGGTCCGATGTGAAGACCAAGACCCTGCTTATAAGGTTTCAAGTGCAAGCCTTTACCCAAAGCAATAGCCTCAATTGTTTGGTTATGTCGCTTATTTTCCTCCAATTCTTTTTTGGCCGCTTGAGCCACATTTACAGCATTAAAGATTGCAGCACTTCCACCGGACAATGCACCAACGGCGCTAGGACCGGCAAAGAGCGGTATGAGGAAGGGCAATAAACCACCGGTTTTTCGAGGTACCGGCAATACTCGAGGTGTGCGTACTTTAACATCTTTAACGCTTGCACGCGCACCTTTCAATGCTGACATGACAATTTCACGGGGGTCATTACTACGGATCATGGCTTTCTTTGCAGCACTGATGACCTTTGTCAGGCAAACACTTTTCTGCGGTTTGCCCTTCTTCACCACTCGCTTCATACCCATACCAAATTTCCTTTTTGCCTTCATAATGTTCGTCACAGCCCAAGCACTTGCTCTCTCACCAAGATCTGCGTCTTTTGAGGTTACACGCTGCCAGGCTTGTTCAGCCAAAACTTTATCCGCCAGATGTCTTGCTTCTAGATTATCACGATTTTTTGAATATGCAATATCGTGCTCTTTGCAAGCAGCGTCCAATGGATTTATGCCAGGATCACGACGCGCAAGACGTTTGGGCAATTTTGTACCAGGTCCGCAATATTGATAGCCAGGCAGATGTAATTCCACGGGGAGATTATTGATTATACTGTTGACCAGACCTTTACCATGCACAATCATCACCACACGATGGTTACAACTCGACTGACAATTCTCGCATTATAAAGCAGCATTTATATGATTTTTTCAATCAGTCGTATGTGAGATGGAGTCGAAGAAACAAGTTTCGGGCGGTAAACTCCCTATAATAAATTTCGATCAATTTGTGGCTGGCGGTGATGTGAAAAAAATTAAGCGTCATGGAAATATACTACCTGACAGCATTCGTGCAGTATTCTGTGGTCCATCGAATTGTGGAAAAACTAATGCATTACTCACGCTTCTCATACATCCAAATGGTTTGAGATTTGAGAACATTTATCTCTACTCCAAATCATTGAAGCAGCCGAAATATAGACTGCTTGAGCAATTACTTCGACCTGTGGAGGGAGTTGAATATTTTCCATTCAACGAGCATGAACAAGTTGTTGCACCAAGTGACGCACGTCCAAACTCCATATTCATCTTCGATGATATAGCATGTGAAAAGCAGGATAATGTGAGGGCATTTTTTTCCATGGGAAGACATGAGATTGTGGATAGTTTTTATCTCTGTCAGACATATACTCGTATTCCAAAACATCTCGTGCGAGATAATGCAAATTTTGTAGTGCTATTTAAGCAGGATGATATGAACCTTAAACATGTGTATAATGACCATGTGAATACGGATATGACTTACGCATGCTTCAAAAACATGTGTGTAAAGTGTTGGAAATCGGACAAGTATGGATTCATTACGATTGACAAGGACAGTGAATTGAATGCTGGAAGATATAGAAGAGGATTCGATTCTTTCCTCACCATTGATGATAAATGATTGTTCATTGTGGTATGCAAGACAGTCTGAACTTGCTAGCGTCAACATGAAGAGCAAAGAAATTTTGAGAGAAAAGAACATATTGAGTGAACTTGCCAAGGCAACTGATGCGATCAGACGGAAACATCGAATATTGAAAAGTGGACGCGATACTGCACAGCAGAAAATGCAAGATGTGTTTAAACCGATCGTTGGACCGTTGGAGGAGCTGGTTTCATACAACAAAAATCGGAAGCATGAAATTAAGGATGAGAGAGTGAATATTAAGAAGGAGGAGAAAGAGGAGGAGGAGGAGGAGAAGGAGGAGCTTGAAGAAATGCAGGAGCCTGAAAGAATGCACGACGAAACAATCCCAGATATTGCTTCTGATTATGGCATTTTACATGAGACAATTCAAAGTGATGCTGATCCATTGAGTAATGCCGATGATGATGACGACGACGATGAATCAACTGGAGATGTCGATAATTTAATAAGTGAATATCTGAGTAAATTGTATCGCAATGAAAAGACAGGATTTGATGTCTCATATGGAGTACGGAAACTTGCGAAGAATAAACTAATGATTGGTGATTCACCGATTCATTTCGAAACTGATGATATTTATGTCGGAGATGAAAAGTTTCCGAAAAGTATTGGTTTGATTGAGTTGTTATTCAAAAATGCACCAAACTTGAAATATTTGACACCAAACAATTTGGAGGATTATGAGAAAATAGTTAAAACAACGAATGCTCATAGAAAAAATTATAAACGTAATGGTGCAGTACGCCAGAATAAAAGTTATAAATTTCAAAATTATATATCTAATATGCTGCGGAAAAAAGATGAACATAAAGGTGGTGGTGGTGGTATGCCCAAATATAAGGTGGCACGGAAAAATACCACTCTCGACTATGTTTATTGGGATGATCCGAATGAACTAGTGGATCGTCTTCGCTTACTGCTCGCGTCACGAGCTGCCGGAAACTCATCACATTCGAATGAAATCATATCGATTATCGAAGAATTGCGTGAAGCTGAAATCATTTATTAACATCGGAGAACTCATCTTTCTCACATTTGCAACATGACCGTCGATGTGTTTGGACGACAATTGAATAGACGTGCTGCAAGTCCTCCAGGCAAACCGGGTATTGGTTTCAAGACTTCATCCGATGGTCATTATGATTTGGAACAAAAACGATTGTGTAATGTTGGTAAGCCGAAAAATGCGGATGATGTTGTAACACTCGGCGTATTCAACAGTGGGCTTAATCATGTCACAGGTTCAGTGACAAATTCAATTGAGCAAGCGTGGGAATCGCATATGACAATGCTTGAACTACGTTTAAAAGCTGAACTCGACATTGTTCGTGGAGAGATAAAGGGTTTGAAAAGTGCAATCGCTGAGATTAAGAGTGATTTCAGACTTTTACGAGATGTTCAAACCGATGTGAAACGAAAAAAACCGACAAAACTCAATCTTGAAGACGTGATGAAAAGTGTTGTTGGTGGGGGAAAATGAGTGAAAAGAAGCATGCTGTGGTGGAGGAGTTGCATAAGCCAGCTCGACGTAATTATCCACGTTGACATGTGGATATACGCGGTCTGGACGAGACGTGGCAAGCTGATCTTGAAGATATGTCTGCATATGCACAACACAACTCCAACCACAAATTTCTCCTCACCGTCATCGATATATTTTCAAAATTCGCCTGGGCCAAACCGTTGAAGAGTAAGAGTGGAAAAGATGTCACCGCTGCGATGGAGTCAATTCTCAGCAAAGGACGTGTGCCGAAAAACCTTCACGTCGATCGAGGAAAAGAGTTTTATAATACGGACTTTAAGGCTTTGATGAAAAAGCATAATATACACTTGTATTCTACGTATAGCAATTTGAAGGCATCAATTTGTGAACGCTTCAATCGTACACTTAAGAATAAAATGTGGATTCAATTCAGTTTTCGCGGAAGCTGGAAATGGATCGATATTCTCGATACGTTAATTATGAAATATAATGATACTGTACATCATACTATTAAGATGAAGCCGAAAAATGTTAATGCTACGAATGAAAAACAAATATTACGTGATGTTTTCCATAGAACGGAGGTGAGAAAACGAGCGAAATTTAAAATTGGCGATAAAGTGCGTATAAGTAAATTTAAAAATGTATTTGAGAAAGGTTATACTCCAAACTGGACAACAGAAATATTCACGATCTATCGAGTGAGAAAAACTAATCCTGTTACATATAATATAAAAGATCATCAAGATGAGCCCATTGCAGGTGGCTTCTACGAACAAGAGCTACTTTCAGTTAAATATCCAGATATATATCTCATTGAAAAAGTATTGAAGAAGCGTGGTAGTCAGCTGCTTGTAAAATGGTTAGGTTTCGACAACACTCACAATAGCTGGATAAGTAAGGATGACTTGTGAACAATAAAGAAGAAAAAAAAATGTCGAAGTCTGTTTTATTTTTACGACCCTCCTGTCCCGACACGTCCAAACAGGTCAACTTCCTGCCTAACCCTAGAACGCAGGTAGAAGGAAGAAAAAAAAAGGATGGACACATTGAGTTTCACAAAAAATCTTTTTATTTTACATCAAAATGTACAAATATTGAGGAAAAATCCTCGCTCTCTCACACACATACACACACACTCTTATTTACAACTCTACGTTTCCATAGCTTCCAAACATTTGGGAATACTATGATGACCCCATGGCAACGTATCCACCGTTCCAGGTATGATATACCGCTTGTCATCGTGTGGACTTGGAGCGATTTTAGTCTCTGTGATGGTATAGACATTATGCAACGTTGATCGAATGGATGATTGGCAACGCTTCATTTCAATCTGCTCATCGAGGCATTTCACATAATCATCGAATGTTATGGTTCTCGCCACAACATTACTCTTCACACCTTTCGCTTTTTTTACATCTTTTTTCCCCTCAACTCGCGTTGCATACATTTTCGATCTAAGTCCAACGAATTCAGTCATTATGGCCCCGTTGTTTTCATCCTTCATGAGACCTGGGACCTTTTTGTTGCCAAGCGGTATACCATATACGTTGTCATGGGGGTAGTCACTGGTGTCATATTTGTCGAGATTACGTTTCATGTCCTGATATACATCGTCACATTCAATATGATAAATTAAACTATCAGTATCTGTATACATGACTTTACATTTATTTCCATACGTCGGAGTCATGAACTCGTGATGGAAGGCATAGAGACAAGTTTTTGAGATATCCAGAATGGACATCCCCACATAAATCGGTTTGTTGAACTTGACTTGAAGATTTCGCAACTCTACAGCGATTAAATTTTCCGCAAAGATACTTCGACTGTGAAAGTTGGGTTTTGCAATCATCGCCTCTGCTCCATATCGGCCTGCCCATTCCGTTAACAATTTGACTTGTACGTGGCTACGAACATCTTCCATGGTTTTTCCGAAAACTGCATTATTCATTAATTTGAATAGATTTTTTTCAAAATCATTTTTCGCACGTGTACGAAACTGAGTATTCAAATCAATGTATGTTTGCAGCCAGGAAGATTGCTTGAATTTGAAAACTCTATGAACTTTGGTGATTTTTAATCCATGCTGTAAACACTGCTGCAATGCACGATAGTGTATGACATACCGTTTTTTCCCGTGCACCGTTGCAAGCAGCTTGTCCTGCTGCGAGCCCGGAGGTTTGTCATGTGTTGGACAAAACGTCAAGTCCCTGTGTGCATCGTGCAAGTGTTCTGGATATTCCAAATCCACCTCAAGTATATAACCGTTCTCAGAATCGGATGGAATTGATTCGACATTGAAGCTTACAATATCGTCAATCCATTCAAAATCTGCGTACGGCAACGGTTGACTCATTGCCCATCCATACAAATTGTTGACGTCGAAATACATCAAGTATGAGGTTTGTATAGACAGATCATACGAATCCATATACATGTTGTTGGCACGGGCATGTCTTTTAGAGCATTGACTAAGACCACCTCGGATACCTCTCTCCACGAATAAGACCATGTCAATGTCCGTGAGCAACTCAAACTTGATCTTTGTATACTTCATCATGGCATCCCAGGTATATCCGGGGAGAGTATAGTAAAACGCAGGGTCAAGTCCATAACTTTTCAGACAAGTATCACGGAAATTTTCAAAGATGTCAGCTAATAGTAGCACGTCAGTCTTTAAATATAAATCGCTGTATTCTCCGAGCGTTCGAGTTGAAAATCGTTCCCACACATTTTTAGCATGAGTATACTCCTTTTCGGAAATTGTCGACTCTGTTAAAGAACTGTAGAATGCTTCTCGAGGTGGAAGCTCTGTCTCGTCTAGTTTTTCAAAACTGTCAATGTATTCGTAGGGGAAGACACCTTTTCGTGTTAATAAATGGAAATCGTCGACGTTGGGAAATTGTGATTTTAAAGTTGTAAGTTTGTCGGAAGTTAAAAATGATGCTAATTTATCGAGACTTGTATTTAGAAATCTGAATGAGTCTATAAAACGTAATTTTATATTTTTTTGTGTGTCTTTACCGGTTTGAACAGTTTTCGAGAAGGAGATGTACTTTTCTTTTGTTATAGGTAACAAATCGACTTTCCCCGCGAACGCAGTTGCTACTTCTTTTATAATGAAATGTGCGTCATAACCGGATAAATTGTGGAAAACTATTGGAATAAAAAATGAGTTCTGATAGTTCAAATTACAATTTGAATGTGCTGGACCTCTGAATTGTCCTGTTAGATGGCAATGATCGCGAACACGCTCATCACCCCCAACAAAAGGTTTCTCGCAAATATGACAGTTTTTTTCCTCCCGAAATGTTTCCCATTCTTGTGGAGTCAAATCTTTCATGGGAACGTTCGTCAACAGAATTTTTTCAACACGCAACGCCAGTTCTTTGAGTTCTTGTACGAACCATTCTACGCAGTTTTCGCCTCGACGTACATGATACCCCGACAGTGAATCATCATAGGAACACTTGACGTAGTATCCAACACTGAAGACACGATGATGTTGGCTCTTGTTCTTCTCCCGCTCTTCAGCGCTCGTTTTCTCCAGGATACATTCGAGATCTGCATAGACTACGAATGGTAGACGCTCTTTCCGATTGGCATTCGTGAATTCTAGCCATTTATCATTTTCAGCTGGTAATCGTACTGCGCAATCGTTTAGCGCACCGCAATCCACCTCATGCGACCTCAGCTTTTCCATGGATGTAAAGTAATGTAGGCATCTGTAAAATTATAATTTTCAATATTATTCAATATTCTATCATTCATTGTGAAATATAAAATTATACTGCGTATATGAATGGACTCACCGATCGCAGATGAATTTCTTGTGTCCATCAATATTGAGTTGCGAGTTCACTAGACGGGATAGATTTTTAATCCACGCAAAGTGTCCTATCCCACAGCCCGACATATTTTCAATGTATAGCAAGTTCACATGTATCTCTTTTTTTCCTTGCTGACGCGAACCGGTAGAATAATGTCTTTCTTCTCACTGTATACGTTGATTGAAAGATTGTTTAACTTTTCAAACTTCCCGATTTGGTCTAACGTCATGGGAAAGTTGATACCTTGGAGATTGAATATCGTTGAATAATGCGGATAAGAAGATGCGCGTTCACTATTTTTCGCTGCTGGATGCAGAGCTGCAACCATTGCCCAGCCGAAGCACGCATTATCGTTAGATCGCACATTTACAACCGCTCTCTTCAACTGTATACGTCTCGCCAAAGGAATGTCACATCCCGCACGCATTGCATTGTATTTGTTAACATTGACGGTTAAATTCGATATCGCCGATAATGTCCAACCACTGTCACTTTCTTGGAACTCCTCAAGCGATTTTAGTGTTGGCTCCACGACGCGCTTTTGATACCACTCACTCAGGTCAGATGTTGTGAAAAGTTCAACATTTCCCGTGTTGATACTTTTATTAGCACGCTTATCGCCCACAGTGAACTCTCCATTGAACATGGTATTGACTTTGATGCTGTTATATTTATTAATATAGGTCGTCACTTGGTTCGCTACTAGATCATATGAATCTAGCAGGAACTTACGTGGATCGATGTAATTACAATTGATAACAGCACCGGTTGACAAACGATTTTCAAATGCTGTGTCAATTTCACGCCATGTTAATCCCTTATCACTCAATCCTTCGCCCGTATGTAAGAAGCGTTGACGTGTTGCCTGCTTCAAACATTCTAGACGCAAGATTTGCGAACTGACTGAATGATGATATCCCGTTGTAAATCGCGGCCGTTTGGATCGAACTTGCTCCTCTAATGACTCTATGAGCGTATCACATTGATATTCCCACACTAAAAATTGCTCCAACATCCGTAGCAGAGTCGCTTGCATGCGTAGCAATTGCTCTGTAGCAATATCGGCAGTTAGAGACATGATGCGTTGAACTTCAAGACGATTTGACTCGAAATGTAACTTTTACGTCGTCTCAACGAAATCTGGATCATCCTCCAAAATTGTTTGCCCTTATATAGACGTTGAGGCAGGAAGTGACTGTGCGTAGGAGGGATGAAAATTCTTGGATTTTGACTTTTCCGAAGGCGAATGAAAAAAGGTCCACCATAACGTAACTAGTAACCATTGTGGCAAATAGAATTCTCATGTCGTCCTCAAGATTGAAACTTGAGATAAAAAGTCAGAGGTACGGGAAGTGACTTTTCAAAGAAAATGCAGCGAATGACCATCTTTGCGTAATCTGGTCTCCAGGATACATAAATCAATTATTGCAGGAGTGTGACGCTTAGAAATCTTTTAAAGTGTGTAAGATGAAAGTGGCCCATTAACCGTGAAGTATCTTTGGCGGAAAATCGAAATCTCATGTATTTCCCCGAGATTGAAACTTGAGATAAAAAGTCGGCACGTGACTTTTCAAAAGAAAATTCTTACGCAATCTGGTAAAAATATCTGTCTCTGCAGATTATAAAATGTGTAACGGAACTCATAAATCTATCATTGGGGGTGTGACACATCTTTGTAAAGAATTCTGGTAGAAAATATCTTTTTTCATTCTTTTTCTCAGAAAAAGTGACACTTGTCGCATAAGATCAAACAGATCCCTTGCAGGGACCGCTCACCCTCCCCCATTAGTTAAAACTAGCCTTCCCCCTCCCCACACCGTAGAACCTTCCCCGCAGATCCTTCCCCGCTCCCCCCTGAGATCCCTGAGTTAGAACTGGTATAGCCTTACTACTATTAGCCGAAATTACAAATTTCGTCTCCCAAAGGGGGAGGGATGTTGTGCCCCGAGCACTCATAAAATAAGCGTGCATAGCAATAAGCACCCTCAGCATAAATGCATCAACTCGATCAACTCGAAGGTCGTCTCCAAGTGAGTCCGTCGACCTGAAAATCCTTCATCGAACATTCGAGAATAAAATAATAAAAGAGTAGGAGAAAATCGCTGAGTCTATAAATTTACCGACTAACCGAAAATCGCCAGTCTTTGACGAAATTCCGAACGATTGGTCTCGAGGCAAATAAACCTCTAATTTGTATCTACTAAAATAAACTTATCGTTAACTTGTTACAAAAGAATTGAGTTGGAGTTTCAACTCTTTTGGCCTTAATCCCTTAAATACTAGTCCTTGATAACTCGTCCCTTCGAGACGGTCTTCGCGGACACAACAGTGCTTTTTTGCCCAACAATTATTGCATACATATAGATTGCATTTTTCACAATACATCCTTGTTCTTATTGGACATCTTTCATTTGAACAATTTTTTAATTTGTCCCTATTGGATCGTGTATGAAGTGTTTCACTTGTTTGACCTTTTTGAATATAATATTTAGCAATTGAAGTAGTTAACTCTTTTATTCCACTTTTTTTCTTTCCATCACGTGTAGCATTGAAAATTACGTGGGCATTTGTAATGGATGCCTGTATAAATTTTATAAAAACGACCCATGTCCATTTTTTGGAACGTATACTTGGAAGTACATTACTGCAGTGTCCATCATGCACGTCAATACCACCCATAAAATTGTTGTACAAATGAAAAGCTTGCGGAAAAGGTATATCAGTTCTGGATCGAGCCTCTGAACTATATCTTCTCGAAGTTGATAGTGGACTTACACCTGCAGCAGTTGAAGCTATTGAAACGGGCTTCGAATCCATAATAGTGATGACATTTATGCCACTATTTCGATCATGTTTTACAATATAAGTACCTCGTGGAGCTTTCTTTTCAAGTGTATTCTTTTCTTTGACTCGATTGTCTCTGATAGTGCCAGTGCATTTCAAACGTAATTTTTGCAAGTGTAAAATTAAATCCATATTTGTAAAAAAATTATCAAAGTACAAATGAAATGCAGGGATTTTATTATAGTTTATTAGCCGAAAAAAAGGTTCTAATAAATGCAATACTACACGAGTACCTAAAGCACATTTTACTAATATGTTTCCGGTTTGGGAACCTTTACCGCAATATAGATCTAAATTTAGTAGATAGCCGTCTGAAGTGCATAAACCCCAAAATTTCAAACCAAACCTTATTGGTTTCCCTCGAATAAATTGTTTCAAAACAGTTCTTGCATAAGACTTTGCCATCATTTCATCAATAGATATAGAAGTTTTCCATATTCCGAACTTTAGGAGGTTGTTTTGGAAAAGTTTCAACATCCAACGAACCCGCCACCCTCTATCGTTTGGATCCTTGTCTTCAGCTTTTGAATATTTTATTTTAGACTTGATTTCTTCAAACTTATCGCGAGTCATTGCAGAAGAAAGAATTTCACTAGATAAGAATGGATCAGATGACCAATAATCTCTCTGAGACTTTCTTTTATTGAATGAACTGAAAATAACTATACCTATAAATGTGTCAAGATCTTGAATTTCAGATCATAATAATTCTCTTTAGACGCATCAATTATATATTGTTTCATTTCGGCAGAAAAAAAGGTTTCAAACAATTGGAAAGGCTCGCACGCCTGTATATTCTTTTTTGTAGCTTAGGATAATAATATTGTTTCTTCACAAGTATTTGGATATGATTCCTCGCCATCGATCCAAATAAATTCGTGATTTTTTTCAAGTTTATCTAAGTTTTCAGAATAAGTAGCACAAGCTTTTTTATAAGTAATATTTGGTATTGTGAATTCATGTTCAGAATCTGAATCAGATATCGAATCACAATCGGAATCAGAATCATCGGAGCCTGAATTGTTTGCATTCGGAATCAAAATGTTTTCTTCGGAATCACTATCCGAATAATCTGATTTATACTCTGCATGCAATGAAGCAGAAGATTTTGAACGTTTTCGTGACATAACAAATGTATTGAAAAAGTGAAAACTAATATTTTTTTTATATGCTTTACCTATAATTCATGTAAAAATTGTACACAACATATGTGTCCATGCACAAGTGAAAGGATATACGAGTTTGTTCGTGAATTTTGTAGTGGTAGATAGAAACAAAATTTTATGTACCATTCAAGAAATTTTTTTTTCTCTAAACCTATAGACTTTACGAAATAATTTTCCACAACAAAGAAGTCTTAAAATTAGTCAAGGAACACTCTCAAATTTTTCAAAAAATTTTTCAGGTATTTTTGAAAAATTGGATTTTTTGAAATTTTCGAAAATTAATAGTATATTACATACCTAGGCCAGAAAAATAAGTAAAGTCTCAGATCACATGTAATTGTTGGCCGAGGCGAAGCCGAGGCTGACAAACATGTGGTCTGAGGCTTTACTTTTTTTTGGCCGAGGTGTGTATACTATTTTTCTGCCCGACGTTGCCGGAATGGGGCAACTTCGTTTAGCGCAGCGGCCCGAAAGTTGCCACTTTCCGGCCGGAGGGCAGAAAAAATTGTTTTCAAAAATTCTGAAAAAATTTAAGAGTATTTTTCGACTAATTTTAAGCCATTTTTGTGTTGAGAAATTTTTTCCTCAAGTTTATAGTTTTGAAGAAACCGATAGATTAAGATTTTTGTAAAACTTTTTCATTCTCGCCGCCATTTTGAAAAAACGCGTCGATGAATTTTTCTGAAAAAAATTCCTCTTAATGTTCGAGTGCCATGATCACCTCTGATCATTGTAAAAAGTTGATAGTTTTGCGGTATCATTGTGTAAAAAAAATGCGAAAAAATTTTTTTTTCGAAAATTTTCACGTTTTTCACGTTTAAATCGGCCATATTTTTTCTTCTCGGTGTCTAATCGAAATTTTGAGCTCAGATTCTGAGAGAGCATCGAATTCCGCGTAGGAATGTAGGTATTGCATTATTTTTTTGGTCCGATAACATAATAAATAAACACGTTAAAAAGTTAGTAAAAATTCTGATCACCTCGGCGTTAATGGGTTAAGAAAAGAGTCCAGAAGCTAGCATCAAACAAATTGTTGATGAAAGCAAAATGACTTTTCATTGGCTCCGGAAGGATCTCAGATGGTGGCATAAAAAATTTTTTGTGAAACACCGGTGAGTTGCGAAAACACCGGCACTGGAAAATCTTACACCGTTGGTACCATCGCCAAATATTTTTCATCAATTTCATCATTTTGAAATGTACATGAGCTTTGGGACATAACCGTCATCACCTTTGAAGAACTGCAAAAAAGAGCCCAGGGGCTTGCATAAAAAAAGTTGTTGATGAAAAAAAAAATATATATATCCATTGGCCGATGAACAATTGAGGAAAATTCTTTTTATTTCTGTCATGTATTCATAAACAACATACACTGTAAACATCCATGTTTTTATGTATTTATTAGTTTTCTGCTCGATTTTCATCGCTCACGCAACTGAATACTTAAATTTTGTCGAGGTTTTAAAAATTTCTTCGATTCAAACAATACCGAAATCTCTAACAGAAACAAGTCATTTTTAAAAATATAAACATTTTTTGAACCTCATAATTTTTTTTCAACCTCATAACCGTCATAACCCTGATGACTTAACAGAATTCAAATTTAAAAAATATCTGTCAAATTTCACAGCCGCGATTTTTACAACCTCACTTTTTTCAATCTCACGACTACCACCAAATTCATGACCGCGATCTTTATAACCTTTTCCAACATATCTGTCACTGTAATGTAAAAAGTCGTTTGACACATCAATCAATTGAACAGTTTCATCACATATCAGCAGATGTTTCTAGTTATAACTAGTGTCACTAGACAGAAACTGCGAGACGTCAAAAAGTATGCAAAAGAAACCACCTTTTTTTAATGCCTCGAAAAAATAAAAAATTAATATCTACAAAATGCGTTAGGTTACAGGGCTCTAAACAGTCACAATCGAAAGAAAAAAAAAAATAAAAAATACGTGAATGCGCAGCATCTTTCAAAACGCTGTAATTAATTAAATATCGTCGAAACAATATTCAAGGATTTCAAAAAAACGTTTTACCAGCTCTGCTTGCTGTAAGGACTCTTGTAGCGACTCTTTTCTTCGACATAGTATAGACGTATATATAATAACGTAAATGTACTTGTCTCGAGTCGCTACCGCGGCTCTAGATTCAAAATGATCGCAAATAGTCATCAGAAGAACATTTTTGGATAGAATACAAATTCCCGGCTTCAGAACACGATGAATACATCAAAATGTTTCCAGTTTTGTTAGATCGAGTGAACATCATGTTTCTTCACCCTTCGACTTCAATTTTGGCAAAATGAATAGAAAAATCTGTTGCAGCAAGTCTCCGGGGGCTCTTTTTCTGAAAGTATCAAAATATGTATCATCGGAATGCAGCAGATGGATATGAACTTTGAAAATTTTGTAAAAAGACATGTGCTAAATTTCCATACATGTGTTCCATGTTTGGCTTCGATTCGGCATAATAAGTTGAAACATTTTTTGCGTTCAATAAGTTCTTTCTATGGTCACCATGGTTCTGATTGCATTGAGATTTGTGCGAGACTAAAGCAACTGATACAACTGTCCTCGATTGACTGTTTTGATAACTTATTTTAATTCCTAAGGCAGGATTCTGGTTTAAATTTGTCCGCATTGCCTAACATGTTGTTTCGAAGTACCCATAAAATACTGGTATATAACTCTTTGAAATTCAACGAGAATATGAGAAAAGCTGACACCTCTTATTCTCATGGTATTCCTTCAAAGGTAGTAAAGAATATCAAGACTTTACCTCGTTGTTGATAAAAAGTGAAATTTTTTTTTTTTCTTCATAATTTCGTGAAAAAAAGAGTTTTAATCCTGAAATTGGATGGTACAGGCCGAAATCAGAATCTCGCGTAAAAATCAAGATTCTTCCATACTTTTCCATTTCACAGGGGCAACAGAAACTAAAGTTGCAGTAAGAAAATTTCAATCGCCCTGGAGACAAGCCAACGTAACGTTAGTTCATTTACAATTTCGTGAAAAAAACGAGTTTTTATAATGAAATTGGATGTTACAAGCTGAAATTCATATCGCGGCTGGAAATCGAGATTCTCCCATGCTTTTTCGTTTTAAAGAGGCAAAAGAAACTAAAGTTGCAGGGAAAAAATTCCAATCGCCCTGGAGACAAACTAAGGTAACGTTTTTTCAATAAAAATATCGTGAAAAAACGAGTTTTTATAATGAAATTGGATGTTACAAACTGAAATTCATATCTCGGCTGGAAATCGAGATTTTCCCATGCTTTTCCGTCTCAAAAGGGCAAAAGAAACTAAAGTTGCAGGAAAAAATCCCGATCACCCTGCAGACAAGCCACGATAACGTTTTTTCATTCGTCATTTTTATTTTTCAACGTTGCATGTTGACTCGAATTTTATCGATAACCCCAGTCGTTACTCGTATTAACTTGCAGAGACGGTCCAACAACGGATGAACAAGCAACGAACTTGCAAGAGGTGAGATGTAGATTAGGTCTCTTCGGGACACCATGTTAATAAAAAAACGCACCTGGAACTCTACCTCTGTGTGGTGCGGAAAAAAGTTCGCAATATAATTTATACGTTAGGCATATCTGTACCATGAGCCTAGAATCTTCAAAAATGTACTAACTAAATAACCCATAGAAATTCAAACCAAAATCTTATAATTATCAGAAAAACGTTGAGGAATTTTTGAGAAAAAAGCCGTGATATCAAACCCAGAAATTTCCCTGGGGAAAAAAGGTCAGGACAAGTACATTGATGGTTTCCGGATGATATCAAAAAAGTGTGAAAAAAAATCATGAACTTTACTGAAAATGATTTCAACACAATTGAAAAAAAATCACAAATCAGCAAAAAACATTATTTAAAAAAAAATTATAAATCTGTAATGAATTGTAAAGTGAAAAAAAAATTCAAATAAAACGTGAGAAAATCTTATATACACCATTCGAAAACATTGCAGAAGTAAATAACCAAAAAATCTCGTTTGAAGACATTTTGAAAACCGTTGCCCCATTCTTTTCATCTTTTTGAAAAGGAGGAATGACTAAATGAATTGAAAAAGTTCCCATCTAAGTTACGTACAGCATTGAAATTTGTGATATCATCTCATGGCCAAGTATTTATTAGTAATTCGCAGTATTCATTTCTACGGGACACATCAGAAACTTGAAAAAGTTCTGAAGAATTTTTGGTGAAATGGCTAATCCAAAAAAATCACATCGAAGGGGAAGTCATTTGTTACTTCATGGTGGTAGAGACTTCTAAGAAAATCGATTCGTTTCCGACTTTAAGGATCCCCTGATATCAACAACCATGAAAAACCCCAAAATCTTGCTTACCGACAATTAGAATGATACCAACCCATTTTTATCAAACATATTCCGGTTCAAGGAATGATGAAGTCATGAGTTACATTTCGACAGCAGAAACTTATGAAGAATCTTCCTGTCCATGACTTTTTGGTAAAACGGCTAATTGAAAAAAATCACATCGGAGGGGAAGTCATTTGTTACTTTATGGTGGTAGAGACTTATAAGAAAATCGATTCGTCTCTGACTTCAAGGATCGCTTGATATCATTCACAACATTCGACGTCGATTGGATCGGTACAAATTATGTTTAAATACGTGTTAAAAGTACTTGTCCAGCCCATCACTTTTTATTCAAATTGCTCATTCAATTAAAAATCAAAGAAGAAGTTAATTCATGTATTAATTTTATGGAATAGTAATACTAGCCACCACCGCGTCTCTTAAAATGAGGAAAAAATTTCCTTCAAATTCCAGGAAATGCTCGTGTCATACTAAATGTTTGACAATGATTTTAACTCAATGAAATTGTGTACGCGCGTGAATAAACTCAACAATTTCTTAAAATGCGACTTATTATCAGTTTAATGTTCTCGGCAATAGTATAGGTTGGTTCTTATATCGAATAAAATTTGTCCGCTAATAGAAACGAGGAGTGAAAAATGTCGTCATTGCAATATAATCTGAAGGGGTGTCCTAGATACTTAGACATTTTGATTGTACAAAGTGCACTTGTTCATGGATGCACAATAGAATCTTTTGTATATTACAGGAAAATTCCATGACATTCTTTTACAATTGATGCAATGAAGTTAAAATACCTGACAGTATTTTTCTCAATTCCCTGATTTTTATTTTCCTGATTCAAGAGCCCTGATTTTTAATTGAATGAGCACTTTGAATAAAAAGTGATGGGCCGGACAAGTACTTTTAACATGTATTTAAACATAATTTTTTTTTGATCCAATCGACGTCGAATATTGTGAATGATATCAGGGGATCCTTAAAGTCGGAGACGAATCGATTTTCTTATAAGTCTCTACCACCATAAAGTAACAAATGACTTCCCCTTCGATGTGATTTTTTTGGATTAGCCATTTCACCAAAAATTCTTCAGAACTTTTTTAAGTTTCTGATGCGAGTAGTAGGTAGCGCACTATGGCCACCCCCACTCCTATCCCCACTCCTTTCCCCCACAAGTCAGCCGTTGTGAGTCCGGTCGGTGTTGTGGGTGAGAGGTTGGCGGGTGTGCGGAGGGGGGAGGGTGGAGTGCGGCCGTAGTGCGCCACCTTTTTTCTTTTTTATATATATTTCATTTTTATATATTGTAACGACTTTTCCCGCAAGCCGCACAAAATAATCAATCTCGATAACCCTGGGCGCCAGTCTAAGATTTTTCTTAGACAAATTTTATTCAAATTAATCGAGAACGATATAAAAGATTCACCCTGGCGTAGCTGTATTTTGAATCAAGGTGGTAGAGGGGCTAGGTCTCGACGTTGTACAAAATAATTTCACACTGACTCTAGCACAGTTTCCGGAATTACAAAATTGAAATTTATTAAATAAAACAAAGATAAGAAGATGGTTACAAGAATAACTTCCGGATAAATAAAAGTGTGAATAATAATAATAATAATGATAAATATAATTTTGATAGTCAACCGTCTGATAATTTCGGTATGATATAATCGAAAGTATCGTCAGTCAATCATACAAATTTTACATGAATAATTCGGGGAGCCACGCCCCACGAATTTCTTTTTCTCGAAATGATTGACTCACGATAAATCGGAAATGATTAAACTAATGACTCTCGCTGAACAAAAAGATAGAATTCCTCTCGGCAATTCGAAATATTAAACAACTGAAACTACGGCAGATGTTATACCGCGACTGAACGTTACGAAAATTTCTCTCAAACGCGAACGTACCCCGAAACAATATCGCTCTTTTAATACGATAATTCGTCACATTAATTCCGATAAGAAGCGCTTTTTCAAAACAAAAATACACAAAAATGAAAGCGAGACGACGGCTCACCGCTACGGTTTCAGAGATGCGAAATCCGGAAAAGGACCACAGATTATCGACTCGATAATTCCGGTGATGTCGTATTCTTGAACGGGGTTGGCGACGGCTCGTAAAGAAACGTCAGATCTCGTTGCTGTCCAAAACGAAAGTCCTCGATAAATTATGGAAACGCGATTTCGCGGATCAGGGTCCTAACCTCCCACCCTTCGCCTGCTCGTTGGGGTCTCGAAAGTTCTCGAAGAGTTCAAATTTGAATTTGCCGAATTTGTGAATTTCGCCTTTACACGGCGCTGATCAACGATGATGCCGACATTATCCGAAGATCCCCGATGCTGATGGACGCATCATTCGAGTTTAGACAGCTCCAGGTGGGAGCTTCGAGCTAGCGACCCTCGCTATTATTTTCGCGATCCAACGACGACAATAAGAGGCGACCTTGACTCGGCCTATGCCTTCCCCCACAGACGATACAACGATACTTCCGACGACCAGAATATTCTCGATGTTTTTCTCTCGCTATCTCGTAACCATCGCTCGCTCATACAAAATAAAAATAATAATAATAATAAAATTAATATCGTGAAATACGTCCGCCTTTGACCAACTGTCATTTTCTCGAGAGGAATTCATCGTCGTTACCCGACGTTTCCTCACGTGCCGTGCCAATGTTTTAATATTAGTGACGTGGACAAATTTACCACGTCACAATATATATTTCAGATCTTATCAATTCTTACTTCGCAAAATTTCGTTATCTCAATTTTTACAGGATAGCAAAAAAAGTTTAATGATTTCGTTCAATCTACAATTTTCAAAGCTCGACGGTAGTTAAATACTAACGATAAATAAAAAAACAATTTACCAATGTGGAGGAAATCGGAAAACGAACAAAATGAGCGGTGACTGAATGCTCAATTCGGTATAGAAAAAAGTTACAGCATTTTTAATGAAATTATGAAAAATTGAAAATACAAAAATCTTTCGTTTGATTATTTTATCCAAAAGAAAACTGAAGAATCACGCATGAAATTGAAAAGTAAACGCAAAAAGATGGCTCATGTTACATCGTGATATTTTTTTTTTGTGGGTTCAAAAACAATTTTTGTTTTTGAATTTATAGCTATAGAATTGGTTAGATGCGCCTGCTCTCTGCAGCGGGTGAATCCCGCACGAACAGCTAGTATACATATATATGTATATATACATAGATATATATATAAAATAAAATAAAAATAAAATATACACTACCGTCGGAAAGTTTCCGGACAAAAGTCGGAAAAAGTTGCCACACTCTTTTTCATGTTATCCCGTCGATAACGTAGATAAATTAATTTAATAAACGGCATTTTAAAGGGGAGAAATCCCATTTCATTTTGCTTTTTTTCAAAAATTTTTGCGATTTTTTTTACGACTAGGACGTCATTTTGAAAACGACTATTTTTCGTCTTTTTTTTCCTTTTTACAGAGCGACCGCGTTTTCAGTAGAAATTTTTTTTTCGAATTTCTCTGACCGGATCTTGAAAAGGCAAAACTCAAGCTTCAATTTCGTTTTTTATAAAACCCGTTACGATTTTTTTTGAAAAAGTTATCATGTTTTGGGCGAAAAAAGACGGAATTCAGAAATTCCTGCGTAACACGAAAACTATCACATTTAGAAAAAAATCTCAAGGGAGTGAAAAGTTGCCTCTGAGATTGTTCTAGTCACTCGATTTTTTTCAGATTTTTTTTCCGAAATTTTTTTTTTTTCATTGATTTTAGTCGAACTCCAGGTCTATCAATTTCCGTAATTTAAAAACTATGGGTTTTTTCACCAAAAATCTACGGACAAAAAAGTTTTATTTCTTCATTTTAAAAGTTTTGGAATTTTTTCAGATTTTTTTTCGAATTTTTTTATCCGACGATGTTGACGATGATGATGAACATCATCGGAGAAAAAAAATCTAAAAAAATTTCAAAATGTTTAGAATGAAGAAATAAAACTTTTTTGTACTTGGACTTTTGGTCAAAAAACCCATAGTTTTCAAATTACGGAAATTTATAGACCTGGAGATCGACTAAAATCGACGAAAAAAAAAAAATTTCGGAAAAAAAATCTGGAAAAAATCGAGTGACTAGAACAATCCCAGAGACAACTTTTCACTCCTTTGAAATTTTTTTCTAAATGTGATAGTTTTCGTGTTACGCAGGAATTTCTGAATTCCGTCTTTTTTCGCCAAAAACATGATAACTTTTTCAAAAAAAATCGTAACGGATTTTATAAAAAACGAACTTGAAGCTTGAGTTTTGCCTTTTCAAGATCCGGTCAGAGAAATTTGAAAAAAAAATTGCTACTGAAAACGCGGTCGCTCTGTAAAAAGGAAAAAAAAAGACGAAAAATGGTCGTTTTCAAAATGACGTCCTAGTCGTTAAAAAAATCGCAAAAAATTTTCAAAAAAAGCAAAATGAAATGGGATTTCTACCCTTTAAAATGCCGTTTATTCAATTGATTTATCTACGTTATCGACGGAATAACATGAAAAAGAGTGTGGCAACTTTTTCCGATTTTTGTCCGGAAAATTTCCGACGGTAGTGTATATATTGAAACGTAATTGGATTTTGATAATATAATTTTCTTATTATAATGCTAGATAAATCCTTTTACTTATGTTTATTCCGTGGCCAGCCGAATCTATATTTAGATTATAGGTCAGTGACCGGGTCAGCTGGAGAGGAATTATTCGTAGACAGGCACTTGTGTTGTGAAGAAGGTAGGGAGAACCTCAGGTACGCGTAAGCAAATCTGTTTATCAACAGTATGCGACAGCATTTATTTTCATCATCGGTTAGGATGTGTATCGAGGTGTGGATATTATACTATACAAGGTGTTACGAGAATCGTGATATTTCTTTTCAATAATTTCTATTTTTATAATATTTATCGTTCCTTTTTCTTATGTGATAATCAAACGCAATGTTGAGAGACACATAGGAAAAAGGAATATGATTTGATTTCTTTATTGAACGATAATCAAGCGCTATGCTGAGATACGTTAAATAAAGAATTATTCTTAAGTTTTATTATAATGAAATTTATTAATAATTAAAGTTTTGAGTTATATCTAGAAATACTTAAAATCGCAAAAATCCCCTCACGGGGAAAAAAACGTGGACAAGTACATTGGTGGTCCCTTGTTTCCCTATGATATTGAAAAAAATCCAAAACGCCGCTTAGAAGAATACAAAAAAAATTACAAAATAAGTTAAGATCTGTTGAAATATACGTGGCCAAATACGGGAAGCTTTACTGCGTTTCAATAAATTTTCAAATACGGTTTGATGTTGATAGAAAAAATAATAAAGGTTGGAAATTCAACTATGTCACCAACCAAATTGCAAACGTAAAAAAATTAGATTGTAAAAAAATTCTGAACGAAGTACTTGGCGAGGATGTTTCCATGAAATTAGCGTAGTGTATAGATCGTGATCACAAACTCGCCAAGTACTTCGTTCAGATTTTTTTTACAATCTAATTTTTTTACGTTTGCAATTTGGTTGGTGACATAGTTGAATTTCCAACCTTTATTATTTTTTCTATCAACATCAAACCGTATTTGAAAATTTATTGAAACGCAGTAAAGCTTCCCGTATTTGGCCACGTATATTTCAACAGATCTTAACTTATTTTGTAATTTTTTTCGTATTCTTCTAAGCGGCATTTGGATTTTTTTCAATATCATAGAGAAATAAGCGACCACCAATGTACTTGTCCACGTTTTTTTCCCCGTGAGGGGATTTTTGCAATTTGATATCACGTATTTTTTCTAAAATTTTCAAATATTTTGGTTCATATAAACTCCTATGGAGACTGTACATAATTACAATCCTCACTTTCAGCTTGTGAATATAACACATAACTATTGATTTTATTTTACATTTTTATATTTTATGGATGAATATGTTCACTGCGAGATTTGAATACTCAGGATCACGAAAAAAAATGCTTACCAGTCTGTTCAAAAGTTTATTTTGAGATAATTTTTTTCACAATTTATCCAATTTACTCGCTAATCTCGCACTTTATCATTACGGAACTTCACTCAGAATCTCCGTTAAATATTTTTATTAAATCCATTAATCGAAATCTTTTGGACGTCCTGCACTTGATTGAGTCAAAACTCCGTTAATAACCGTTTCATTGTGTAGACGTCATACACTACTCTTACACGGCACTCTTATTCCGATTTGGTTATAATGGGGTGTATATGAGGTATTCCACGTCAAACCGGCGGACTTTTTCCCTGCCCCTCGCCGATTTGGTTAATTATTTTTTATATGATTATATGAAGTCTAAAAGACACCCTGGAATTTTTTCAGATTTTTCTGAAGAGTCATTTTCGAGAAAAAAAAAAAAAAACATCCAAAAAAGTCCAAAAAAAAGCACCATTTTAAAAATCTGAAAAAATTCCTAAAAATCGCTGATTATATGCCAAACACTTTAAGCTACCGCCCGTAGTGGAAGTACGATTTTTTCTGGGTGTTAATCGGCTAATAACGTTGAAAAAATTCAAAAAATGCTGAAAAACACGTACTCTGACCCAATAGTTGAATATTTTCGTACCCAAAAATTTTCTTTAAGCCAAAAAAAATTTTTGGCTTAAAAAATTCAAAAAATTTTTTTTGAGCCAAAAAAAATTTTTTTCATGACAAAAAAAATTTTTGGCTTAAAAAATTGAAAAAAATTTTTTCAAGCCAAAAAAAATTTTTGGGTACGAAAATATTCAACTATTGGGTCAGAGTACGTGTTTTTCGGCATTTTTTGAATTTTTTCAACGTTATTAGCCGATTAACACCCAGAAAAAATCGTACTTCCACTACGGGCGGTAGCTTAAAGTGTTTGGCATATAATCAGCGATTTTTAGGAATTTTTTCAGATTTTTAAAATGGGGCTTTTTTTTGGACTTTTTTGGATGTTTTTTTTTTTTTTTTCGAAAATGACTCTTCAGAAAAATCTGAAAAAATTCCAGGGTGTCTTTTAGACTTCATATAATCATATAAAAAATAATTAACCAAATCGGCGAGGGTCAGGGAAAAAGTCCGCCGGTTTGACGTGGAATACCTCATATACATTAGGGTGATTCGTGACAGAGCAACTTTTTTTTTTCGACCCATCGTGCCCGAAAATCTTTAGATGATACCCAAAAACGAAACCTCGCGAAAGGGGAGCGCTGTCAAAAAATATTTAGAGGTCGCGAATCGAAATTAAAGGTTTCCCATTTGATTAACATTGAAAAAAATGTTGTTCTCATTATTACTGGTACCATTCTGCGAATTTTGATGTGGCAATATTTTCCAAATGGTTTTTCGTAGGAAATTTGATGCTCTACAATAAAGTCCATTGGACCAAGTATGGAAATTCAATATTTCCCGCGGTATCATTACTAGAAGTGAAAATTATATGAAAATATCTATTAAAACAGCTGTAACGCCTAGGTTGTTGAGTATATCAAAAAAATTCGAATGACAACTTTGTAGAGAAACAAGTTTGCTACAAAAAAATTCATATAAGCCGAGACTGTATATTCAACCCTTTCCGAGTTACAGGTGATTAAAGAGAATTCAATGAATATTTTTTTGTTCAATTCAAACGAATTCCATTTCTTATGAGATTTTCCGTCAACCTTAGAAAATATATTCATCAGTAACGTCAATAACAATGTTTAATCAGATTATTTGTTGAAAAAAAATTAATTTACAGGTTCCAATAAAAAAAACAGATTGACGTTCCATTAATTTTTAATTTACTGACATAAAATGACCGAAAAATTTGATCCGAAAAATCTGGTTCGTATTAAATATAAATCGCAGTCACATGATTTATAACATATTTGGCGCTTTCGTACACGTTCCAGTTATAAGAAATATGTTTATGCATGAACTTACTCAGCACCTCTCCTTTCTTCGGCAATTTACGTTCATTTAATTTTTCTAATTCGAATCCGAGTAATTAAATAATCTTTTTTCTTGCACTTTTTTTTCATCGTTTCTTGAACTACGAAGTCTTCGCCTTCCAATTTTTAATCCGTGTGAGAGATAAAAAAAACTATACAAAATTTGAGTTAATGAAACTTTGAAACAAATAAGTCTTTCACTCTTCTTTGTGGACTTCCGTTTCCGGTGTGAAAGGAGAGAGACAGGTGTGCAAAGTGTGTGAGTGAAGAAGAGAAAGAAACGGAGAAAAAACGTGTGATCGCAGGCGAGGAAGTAGCAAAAAAAAAAGGAAGAGAAAGAAGCAGAGAGAGGAGAGAGGAAGAGAAAATAGAGAAGGAGGTAAGAGAGTAAGAGGGATAGGAAAATAATTTGGAGGTTAGGGATCGGAAAGAGAGCTGGGATACAAGCGCGGGGAACAAAGATAGGAAGAGGGAGAGACGATCAAGCAGAGACAACTGTGGGAAAAGACGGAAGGAAAGGAAACTACGGGAGAGAGAGCAGCAGGTAAAGAAGATCGGGGAGGAAGGTAAAGAGGAGACGAACGATATTGAGAAAAAGGAGAAGGACTGAAAGTGTCAAGGATATGGAGGAGAAAGAAGATGAGAAAAGGGGGAGAAGGATAGACGTAGAGAGCTGGATAAGAGGAAAAAATTTAAAAGGGGGATCGTTATGTGACTTAAATGAGATAGGAAAAAGGAAAAGGGAAAGGATAGCGAGGGAAGAGGGAGAGGAGGAGGAAATGAGTGAAACAGGGTCACAAAAAAGTAGAAGAGTGGGGAAATCACCAGGGGGGGAAGAGAAGAAAGGAAGTATAGAGAGAATGTTAAGTGAAATGAGGGAAGAGGCTAGAGGAAATGCAAGAGAACTAAAAGAGGAAATGAAAAAAATGAGGGAAGAGATGAGAATGAGAGAAGAGAGGTGGGACGAGGAAAGGGAAGAGTTAAGAAGAAAGATAGAAGGAATGGAAGACAAAATAAGAGGGCTAGAGAGAGGGGGGGGGAGAGGGGAGAGGGTGGATAATACAGAGCACAGATTGAAGATAATAGAAAGGAAGTTAGAAGAAAAGGAAAGGAAGGAACGGAGAAGAAATGTGATAATAAAAGGGCTGACAGAAAGGGGCCCAGCAAAGGAAGCAGTAGAAAAGATAATGGAGAAACTACAGATAGCAGGAAAGATAGAAGAAGTGAGAGAGATAGGAAAGAGAAAGGAGGGCAATAGGGAGAGAGTGGTAGAGGTGAAAATGGACAGCATCGAAACGAAAAAGGAGGTGATGAGAAATAAAAGAAAACTGAGCGCAGAAAAGATATGGGTAGAAGATGACTTCACGTGGGAGGAAAAAAGAATGCAGTGGAGGCTACGACAAATAGGAGCAGAAGAGGGAAGAAAGGGGAGAAGAGTATGGGTAAGTTACGGAAAGATAAGGATAGACGAAAGAACATGGTGGTGGGACGAGAAGGAAGAGGTACTGAGAGATTGGAGAGGAAGAAGGTGGGGAGGAGAGCAGGGAGAGGAAGAAAATAACAATGAAGAAGAGAGCTCAAAAAAGGGGAAGGAGAGGAGATAGAGGGAGGGGTAAGTGAGGAAGGAGGGGGAAACAGCGGAATGGAATGGAAAATAGGATTCTGGAACGTGGCAGGAATAGGAAACAAAGACAGAGAGTTCTGGATGGGAATAAAAGAATGGGATGTAATAGTAATGATAGAAATATGGCAAGAGGAAAAAGGGTGGGACAGAGTAAAAGAAAAATTGCCAAAGGGATACAGGTGGAAAAAACAATGGGCGAAAAGGGACAAGAAGAAAGGGAGAGCGAAAGGAGGCCTGATAATAGGAGTGAGAGAAGAGATGGCAACAGAAGAAAGAGAAGAAGCGGAGGAAATAGAAGGAATGATGATGGTAAGAGTGAAGGCGGGCAAAGAGAAATGGGCAGTGGGAGGAATATACGTAAACGGCGATATGGAGAGGAAAACAAGAGATATTAGACAATGGATAGACAGACAGGAGGTCGAGGAGAAAATGATAATAGGGGGAGACTTCAATGCAAGGACAGGACAAGAAGGAGGAAGGGTGAGGGGTGGGGAAGAAAAGAAAGAAACAAGAAAATCGAAAGATAGGATGAGGAACACCGATGGAAGAAAACTGGTGACGCTGCTAGAAGAGGTGGGATGGGAAATAATGAACGGGAATATAGAGGGAGATGAGGAAGGGGAATACACGTACACAGGAGGGAGGGGAGAGACGGTTATAGACTACATACTAGGAGAAGAAGGAACAAGAGCAGGAATAAAAAGAATGACGGTGGAAGACAGAGTGGAGTCAGACCACCATCCACTCGTGGTCACAATGAGGAGAGGAGGGAATAAGAGAAAGGGGGCAGAAGAAAGGCAAAGAAAAGTGGGAAGTGGAAAGTGGACGATTAGAATGAAAGACGAATACAACAAGGGCATGGAGGAGGTCCTAGATGAAGTGGGAGGTGTGCAGGAAATGGTAGGAGGGGTACAGAGGAGAATAAAAGAGGTAATGAGGCGGAGTGAGGAGAAGAGCGGGAGGGGAGAAGGGCAGAAGAGAAGATGGGGGTGGTGGGACGAGGAATGCAGCAAGAAGAAGAAGGAGGTAAGAACGAAGTTAGTGAGATGGAGGGAAGGGAAAGAAGGAAGAGAAGGATATAAGAGCAAAAAACTGGAATACAATAAGCTATGCGAAAGGAAAAAAAGAGAAGAACAGGATAGAATAATACGAGAAGTGGCAGAGGCAAGAACAGAAGAAAAGGTGTGGGAAATAGTAAACAGGGGGAGGAAGATTAGAAGAAGGGTCACGGATCAAATAAAAATGACGGAATGGAGAGAATATTTTATGGCATTACTGGGGGGGGTAGAGGAGAGAGAGGAGGAGGAAACGTGGGAGAGGCAGGGAGAGGGAGAAGAGGAGGAAATCAGTAGAGAGGAGGTAAGGAAAGCAATAGAAAAGGTCAAAGAAGGAAAAGCGATGGGAGGGGATGATATACCGAACGAAGCGTGGAAATACGGAGGTGAGAAGACAGTGGGAATAGCATGGGAGATATGTAGAAGAGTGTGGAGTGGGGAGGGATGGCCGCAGGAATGGAAAGAGGGAATAATCGTGCCAATAATAAAGAAAGGAGGGGGGGAAAGGGTAGAAGAGTATAGAGGGGTGACGTTAATGCCGTCGCTGTATAAAATATACACGACGGTACTGACGAAAAGACTGGAAGAAGAGGTAGAAAGGGAAAAGATAGTGCCACCAAATCAAACGGGCTTTAGGAAGGGAACGGGGACAATTGACAACATATATGTCCTGAACTACATAATAAATAGTAAGATAGAGGAAAAGAAAGGCAAAGTAGTGGCGTTGTTTATTGACCTAAAGGCTGCGTTTGACTCGGTGGACAGGAAGGTGATGGCAGAGGCTTTGGAGGAAAGAGGAATAAGAAAGGGACTTAGAGAAAGGATAAATGAAGTATACAGGGAGACAGTGAGCAGAGTGAGGGTAGGGGAGAGCACAGGGGAGAAATTCTGGACGGTGAAAGGGGTCAGGCAGGGATGCCCAATGAGCCCACTACTGTTCAACATATTGACGGCAGATTTGGAAGAGGAGATGAGTAAAGGGACATGGGGAGGGGTGAAAATTGGAGGAAAAAGGGTGTGCACGCTTGCGTATGCGGATGATGTGGTGGTGTTAGCGGAAGGAGAGGAGGAAATGAAATACATGATGAAGAGACTAGCCAGGTACTTTGAAGAGAAAAAACTAGAGGTGAACGTGGGAAAGACAAAGGTAATGAGATTTAGGAAGGGAGGGGGAAGATACAAGAAAACGGAGTGGAAATGGAAGGGGAACAGAATAGAGGAAGTGAAAGAATTCGTGTACCTAGGGTACACGTTCAAAAGTAACGGAGGACAAGAGGCGCATATTAGAGAGAGAGTGAGGAAAGCGGGGGTAATAATGAGACAGGCGTGGGGGATAGGGAAGAGAAAATTCGGAAGGGACTGGGGAAAGAGAATGTGGCTGTTTGACACGTTGGTATGGACAGTGATGGGGTATGGGGTGGAAATATGGGGGTGGGAGGAAAGAAAGGAGATAGAAAAGGTACACGAGAGATTTATAAGATGGACATTAGGACTAGAATGGGCAACACCGGGATACATGGTGAGGGAGGAGACGAAAAGAAACAAAATGAAAACAAGAGCAGTCAGAAGGGCATGGAGGTTTGAGGATAAGATGAAGGAAGGGAAGGGAAGTGAGCTGGCGAGGAGGTGTTGGGAAGAAATAAAAAGAAGAGAACAAAGGGGGAGAAGGACATCGAAATGGGAGAAGGGAAGGAGGGAAACGATGGGGAAGGGCAGGAGGAGAGGTGAAAATGAGCAAGAAGAAGGAGAGACCAGCTTCGCAATATGGGAGGAGAGGGACGAGAGAGAGCAGGGACGAGAAAGAGAGGAAAGAATAAGGGAGTCACGATACAACAGGTGGTACAGGGAAATAACGGTAGAAGGAGTGCCGCAATATTTAAGAGCGGGACGGGGAGAGGAAAGATACAGAAGAATAGCAAGGTTTAGATTGGGGAATGAAATGAGGGAAGGCAAATACTGGAAGGAGGAGGGGAGCAGAATGTGCAGGATTTGTCAGGGAGAGATGGAAACATGGGAGCATGTGATGGAAAGATGCATAGACGGAGGAGAGGAGAGAGGGATAGGAGAGAAAATAAGGGAGGTACTAGACCAAGGGGGGAAGGGGGAGGGATGGATGATAGAGCTGGAAAAAAGAAGAGAAGGAAGTGAATGAATGGAGGAAGTGCAAGCGAATGGAAGGAGAAAAAGGAAGGAATGGAATGAAAGGGCGGAAGCGGGAGTCGGACAAAGCGGAGAAGGTAAAAGAACGAAAGATAGGAAAAGAAAGGGAAAAGAGGCTGAGAGAACGTGCGATCGAATAAAAGAAAGAGTTGAAAGAAAAGTAAAATAAATAAAAGAGAATACACGGGCGCAAAGCGGAAAGAAAGAGAACAGAAACGAATAGAGAGAGAGAGGGCGATGAGAGAAACGGCGAGCGTGCGAGCGAAGGGAGAGGGGGGGAAAGGAAAGAAAACAAGGAGGAAAAGGATGTAAATAAGTTAAGGGAGAAAGAGAAATAGATTAAGGATAAGTAGAATAAGCAATGTAATAAGTAGAATAAGCAAAATGTAAAGAGTGTAAGAAGCGGAAGTTGTGTAACCCGTAAGGGAATCAATAAAGATAACATACATACTCTTCTTTGTTTCGGATCTTCCTCCAATTGACGCGGATGCCGCTACCATCGCATGGTAGTGGTAGCACCAGGCATGCCACCATCGATGCGACAGTGGCACTGCTCGTGTCAAATAGAGGAAGAACAATTTTTCGTATTTCAACGTTTCGGGATTCTGTCAGTGGTTTACAATCTCAAATCCGATTTTTTAATATTTCTACCGTTTGAGGATAAATTCAAACAAACTATTACGCGGAGCAAATCGAATGGTAAAAGTTATCGTTACGGTAATGGAAACCGGGAAAGACCTCGAATGCTTAGAAATTTTTACAGCGCAAAGTGTAAATTTTCATGAAAATGGAATAAAATCCCCTGCATATCACAAGAAATTTTATTTCATTTTTATGAAAATTTATCCTTTGCACTGTGAAAATTTCTGAACATTCAAGGTCGTCTTCGGTTTCCATTGCTGGAACGGAAGTTTTCGTTTTTTTATTCTCTCCGTGCGTGGTGTAAATTAAATGAACATTCATGAGTGGAATAACGGAAAGTGGACGCATTCCCTTGCATAAAACAAATTTCGTAGAACCGGGTTGAACGCAGCGTAAAATTTTTTAAAGTAATGTAAATTTTTGCAAACCGGTGAAAAATCGTCACAGAAATCATTCAACAAATGTCTTTTAACATTTTGTTGCATTATTTACATACTTAATCTCATAAAAATGGAATTCGTTTGGATCAAACAAAAAAATATTTTTTGAATTCTCTTTAATCACCGATAACTCGGAAAGAGTTGAATATACAGTCTCGGCTTATATGACGTTTTTTGCAGCAAACGTGTTACTCTACAAAGTTTTCATTTGAATTTTTTCAATATACTCAATAACCTGGGCGTTACAGCTGTTTTAATAGATATTTTCATATAATTTTCACTTCTAGTAATGATACCGCGGGAAATATTGAATTTCCATACTTGGTCCAATGGACATTATTGTAGAGCATCAAATTTCTTACGAAAAACTATTTGAAAAATATTGCCACATCATAATTCGCAGAATGGTACCAATAATAATGAGAACAACATTTTTTTCAATGTTAATCAAATGGGAAACCTTTAATTTCGATTCGCGACCTCTAAATATTTTTTGACAGCGCTCCCCTTTCGTGAGGTTTCGTTTTTGGGTATCAACTAAAGATTTTCGGGCACGATGGGTCGAAAAAAAAAAGTTGCCCTGAAACGAATCACCCTAATATCAAGAGACTCGGTAGAGTCTCGGGACAAGTACATTTGGCAGCTCTGTCGTCTGCTAGCCCGCGGCTCGCCCAGAGTATATTATCTCGAAACAAAATGATTCGCCGTGGTGGGGGTAAAATATGAAATTTCTTTCCTTATTTACGGAGCCGGGGAGAAATATTATGATTTGAAAATTGAACTGGAGACTTATTATGAAAAGAGCTTTCGATTAAGCTTTGGATCAGCACGATTGATGCCGTATTTGCTGAGAAAAAACTTTGCACAGGCTCAAGATTATGCTAAGATCGAAGTATTGGTGTGTATGTATACGACACACAATGAAAGGCCTTTTGATGCTATCAAGTTTCTGATTGGTCGCGACAGAGCTGCGTTCGAAAACTCGTGGTGCACACAGCTATATGTAATAACGTGGCCCTGTGTGGCCCTGTTGCTATATATTCTTCTGCACTGTGGTATATTCTTGTGAATAAGTACAAACAAAAATAACAGTGCAGACAAGCGAGCGAAAAATGTCAGCTGATATTTCGAAGGGTCATATTGACGCGAGTGTGAGAGAGATAGCTGAAATAAGTTCATATTTTTCCTTTCCGCCCTTGACATTTTCGAGAAAATAACTGTTACAAGTTGTTCTTTGTCGAACAACGAACGTTGGCTAACCATTTATTTGCCCGAGAATGCAAGGTTATGGGAGAAGAATGTGTTGCAGGTTTGTCGTTACCGAGTCTGAACGAATGCTGTGATACAGCTTTAACAGCTCGTCATAACCTCACAAATTCGAATTTTCAGCTGGCATATTACCGACATGCTCCAATGACGGGAGAATATGCTTCATGAATGAATATGCTCCACATGTTTTGACCTATCTATTCTTACACCCACCATTTTATTCATTTATAGCATGACTTACAATGCCGCAGGCATCAGATTAATCGCTAAGCGATAATATCTCTCAGGGAAATAAACTCTTGTCGCTGAGCGACATAAAAATCTTGTCGCTGAGGCAAATGAAAATCTTGTCGGTGCGAGGGCTCAGTGACATGAAAATCTTGTCGCTGAACCACATGAAGATTAATCGCTAAGCGATAATATCTATCAGTGACATAAAAATCTTGTCGCTGAGCGACATGAAAATCTTGTCGCTGAGGTAAATGAAAATCTTGTCACTGCGAGGGCTCAGTGACATAAAAATCATGTCGCTGAACCTCAAGAAAATGTAAAATTTTCTATAAACCCTATCATTCTTGGGTTATATTGAATTTTTCAAAACTTTCTGTTTTTGGCCAAAAACGAAATAACTTTCGGGAAATAAATCACAACAAATTTTTCAAAAGAGGAAGTTGGAGCTTTTGCATTCCATTCCAAGTTTTATATAGTAAAAGAAAAAAAAATCTCTTATATTGTGTGCCGAATCCGCGATGGTCGAAAAAAGGCATAAAAACGGTCGGGAATCAAAGTCCGTACAAGGCCAAAAAAAGAAATCAATGAAAAAATATTTAAATAAGGCAAACTGGAGCCTGATCTATCCTTTTTGAAATGCCACTTTGGAAATTCGAATATCTTTCTTTTTGGCAGAGTTGTCTGGTGTATCTAAACGTTTGAACGGTAGTGTGTGAGTGGATCGACGAAACTAAACCAATTCAAACCATGGGGAAAGATTCACGAAGTATATGATCATGAAAAAATGTAGGTTTCGGAGGAGTCAGAAAAAAAGAAGTGATATCCTAGCCGAAAATCCCCTCCACGGGGAAAAAAGCCTGGACAAGTCCATTTGTTCGTGACCCCCGTTTCCATTTGTTTTCACAGAAAAATCTAACCCCGCTAAAAAAAAAATTGAAACCTCCAATGAAATGAAAAATAGAAAAAAACCCTAGAAAAAAATAGCTCCTAAAAAAATGGAGAAAAACCCCAAAAAAAATTCAAGACAATTGAAAAAAAATACAATAAACGTGAAAATGGTAAAAAAAAAGTTGCCGATTCTCGCTCAGCACTAAAAATTCTTGATATCCATAAAAAGACAAGTATTCCATTGATGGCTGAAAATCAATTAACGAGAAAAAGGGAAAACTCCCAAAAAGACATGGCACTAAAAAAAGAAACCCTCAAATACAAAATGGCGAATCGACAGAAAAATTTCATACAAAAAATAAAAAACTAAAGTTTGCCATCGCATGTTGAACAGTTGAGCGGACGCGCACAGAGAACTTGTCCGGCCCGAAAATTTTTGTATTAGCCGCTGCTATTTACAGGGAATATGCGGAAGCTCATACAAAAGTTTTCGGGCTGGACAAGTTCTCTGTGCGCGTCCGCTCAACTGTTCAACATGCGATGGCAAACTTTAGTTTTTTATTTTTTGTATGAAATTTTTCTGTCGATTCGCCATTTTGTATTTGAGGGTTTCTTTTTTTAGTGCCATGTCTTTTTGGGAGTTTTCCCTTTTTCTCGTTAATTGATTTTCAGCCATCAATGGAATACTTGTCTTTTTATGGATATCAAGAATTTTTAGTGCTGAGCGAAAATCGGCAACTTTTTTTTACCATTTTCACGTTTATTGTATTTTTTTTCAATTGTCTTGAATTTTTTTTGGGGTTTTTCTCAATTTTTTTAGGTGCTATTTTTTTCTAGGGTTTTTTTCTATTTTTCATTTTATTGGAGGTTTCAATTTTTTTTTTAGCGGGGTTAGATTTTTTTGTGAAAACAAATGGAAACGGGGGTCACGAACAAATGGACTTGTCCAGGCTTTTTTCCCCGTGGAGGGGATTTTTGGCTAGGATTAGGCTACTTCGTTCAGAATTTTTTTAAAATCTAATTTTTTTACGTTTGCAATTTGGTTGGTGGCATAGTTGAATTTCCGGACTTTATTATTTTTTCTATCAACATCAAACCGTATTTGAAAATTTATTGAAACGCAGTAAAGCTTCCCGTATTTGGCCACGTTTATTTAAACAAATCTCAACTTATTTTGTAACTTTTTGTGTATTCTTCTAAGCGGCGTTTTGGATTTTTTTTTAATATCATAGGGAAACAAGGGACCACCAATGTACTTGTCCACGTTTTTTTTCCCCGCGAGGGGATTTTTGCGATTTACATATATATCGGGCATAATAAACCCGATTAATTAATCCGGAATAAGTGTTCCGTGTGAACGTTGTAGTCATTGCTCTCTCTCTCTCTCTCTCTCTGCAGCTGTCACTGGAGACTGGCTTTGATGAAAATGGGTCTTGAGGCGGGCGTTGAGGCCTATCATGGTGTTGTATACAGACACGTCAAATTCTTGAATGTGGTGGTAACTTTTGCATAATCTTGAGCCCGTGCAAAGTTTTTTCTCAGCAATTACGCG
The DNA here is from genome assembly GCA_037576405.1 of Campoplex capitator. Lineage (NCBI taxonomy): Eukaryota > Metazoa > Arthropoda > Insecta > Hymenoptera > Ichneumonidae > Campoplex > Campoplex capitator. Next base: position 210,876 of record JARBWI010000403.1, on the reverse strand, counting down.
ACCGATCATGCTGATTTTGGGCGCAATCGACTCGTGAGCTTCGAAAACGAACAAAATGATGTGCCAATTTTACCCCCACCACCGCGAAAAGTTTTGTTTCGAGAAAGTATAGTCTCGGCGAGCCTCGGGCCAGCAGACGACAGGGCTGTCAATGTACTTGTCCCGACCGAGACTCTACCGAGTCTCTTGATTATCTATAATGGCCTGTGCTATGCCGAGAGTTAGTTAATATCTAAGGTGGCCTGGGCTGTGCCGAGAGATTCTTAATAATTACGTTGGCCTGGGCTGTGCCGAGAAATTCTTAATAACTAGATTGGCCTGGGCTATGCCAAGAGAATATCGTATTAGCTGGACGCTATGCCAGGATATACGATATTTGAGGAGTGGGATGGGCTTTCCCAAGGAACTGTGTTTAGCTGGACGCTATGCCAGGATACACATTTTGTAAGGAGCGTAATAGCCAGTGCAATACTGGGAGATACGCAGTGATCTGGTATTTGGTAAAATAGGTATGAGAAGAATAACTCCCGAGTGTCGAAAGTGTCGCCTTATATACTTTCTCCACTCGGGCGAGGTGAGGTTCGCGGAGCGGAGTCAGCTGTACTCCGGTGGGAAGCGCTTCCCGAACGTTCGATTACGCTTACATCCACGCTCTATATCTTCTATTTATTGTATTGTTGTGGATGTGCGGCGTATCGTTACAATATAAATATATAAAAAATAAAAAATAAAAAATTTACCGCCAATATTGGTGTAGGATAATAAATATTGCTCAGCTCGAAGAACTCTGTGGTACCGTGATCGACCAAGTATACGGTGACGAGGTCGTAGTTGTCAACGTTCATGATTTCACCGTGGTAGGCAATACTCGCGCACCACGGAACCGCTGCCACGCAGTTCGTGTCTGGTGTGACAGCACCGCGGGGTATGAGGTGGCCAGCCCCCCGCACCGTGTACTTTGTGTATATGTACTCCCCGATGTAGTCAAGAAGTGCGCTAAGCTCCTCAGTACGGAGGAGAATGTTTGAGGCGTACACCATGTGGATTACGCGGCACGCGAACGCGAATTGTAAAAACTCGTACTCGTGGTAACGCGGATACATTTTAAAACGAGATGCTTTATTACAGCTTTGATTCAAACGGCGCGAAGATGCACGCGCGCGTTCCGAGCAAAGACTGATGAGGGAAGAGTCTAAATCGTTCACGCAAATATGTTTTTTGATGAACGCAGCATTATAGAGCCGAAAGGCAGCCAGGAGAAGAAGACATTGATACCACAGCTGCATGATAAGAACGAGCTCGGTCTGTTCTCGCGCGAAGATCGACTCGGGCGAGTAAAAACAGCTGACACCAAAGTTCGATGAGCCCGGCTGCTCTCTCGCGAGACACGGTGGCTCGCGACCTTGGTCTAGTCTCGTTATACTGAATTTTTTGTCTGCCTCTCGCTTATTCTCACGACATCACGCATTTTCTCGCTCGCTCGCTCGCTAGCTGCAGAGAGTCTGTGTTCCAGAGCTGCAGCAGCGATATCGTATGCCCTCTCGCTCTCATTCCCGTAGCATAACACACCTCTCTCTCACTCGCCCGTGAGGTGCTTGCCCTCACTCTTGAGAGTCGTACACAAAACTATTAATCGAAATAATTAGTCTTTCGATCGAAATAATAAAAATAATAGTAAATTACCTGTATCAGTTCAAATAGTTATTGACTTCGAAGAAACAGTTCAATTTATGGATATATGTAGTCACAATCTTCATCCAATTATTCATTTATTCAATTTAATTAAATCGACCGATTGTTTGTTTGGGTTAACCTGTACGTAGTGTGAGCGAGAAGGTAAAGCATCTCACGAGAGCCTGTGGAAATATTGCCGATGCTGGACATACATCTGATGCTTGGCCCCGTACTGGTAAACCGTTGGGACCCAGCGTCGGGGTACGGTTCGGTCTTCGGCAGAAGATGCTACACCGAGGACAGAGAAATATGCTTACAGATGTAAACAAAACTGCCTCACTCGTGTATATGCATTTTGAGTTTTTGGGAGGGCCTTGCCGAGTACTATTAAGTTTCAGTAGTTGCAGCATTCCATAACTGCTTACAAAAAGAAGTCTCGCTAAAATTGAAGCATGCATCACGCTTTTAATTTTCGCTCAAGCTATATCAGTAGCGATTCAACCGTCATATAGAACGGTGTTTAGTGGTCATTGATTATAATGTCTGATAAATCAGTGCTTTTTTGTATCCTCAATCTTTTACGCCTTACCAAACCGCGTAGCGCACAGTTGAGACGACGGTGTAACGATCGGTGGTGTAATGATTTATTGCGTTTATCGGGTGATAGACTCGTCAACAGACTGAAATATGTTATTTGGTGGGCACCTTTACGTGCTATTGTGGTGGCCTATAACAGGGGCATACTAAGTGGCCGGCGGGTGTTGGACGTCGCTCACAAGGAATTACAACGTCGCGGTGTTTTGGAATCCCTGTGTATACGGGAGCTCGTCAATGGAGTCAGATGTAAGCAATTTTATTTCAATATATCATTGTGTTCTAACGCGGTTACAATGCGGTGGTTATTTTATTATAGGCTATCGTCAGTTTTATAATGGCGGGAGCGACGAAAAAATAAATTAAAAAAGGTAGCCATTCGAGTTACGTGCAGCTGTAAAAATTATGATATCAATACGAGGACAAGTATTTATTGGTTATTGAGAAGATATCAACATCGACGTATACTAAAAATACTTAACAAAATTATCAACTTTTAATATCTGAAAATTGTGTTCAAATAAGTGCTAACGATACGTGTCTGGCCCATTAATTTTTTATTATAATTGCTATTCAAATGGAAATCAAATTAAAGGTGGAACAATGTGTTACGTTTTGGCGGCAGAAACTTATAAGAAAATCAATTCTTCTCCAAATTTCAGGATGAAAACCCTAGTATCAAACACGACATTCGATGTCGATTCAATCGGAATCAATTGTGTTTAAATGCGTCTTAAGAGTACTTGTCCGGCCCATCACTTTTTATTCAAATTCCTCATTCAAAGAAAAATCGAATAAAAAATTGAGGCTTGGTATTCTTCAGCGGCAGAGTTTCATGAGGAAATCATTGTTCTCCGAATTGCAGGATACCTTTGTATCATAAACAACATTTAATGTCGATTTGAACGGGATGTCATCGTTTTCGTAGTTTTGACAAAATTACACGTATATAAGGCTTAGGTGGTTGTAAATTTCCTTGAGATGCGACTCCGTAAAACATCGCAGCAATAGCTTAGGTCACACCGGAGCACGCGTCCCAGAATTACCTCAGACTGGAGTGAAATAGATCCGTGGATGGACGTGTACTCTTATACGTTTCACACGTTTACACGTGGTTGAATTCCACTTTAGTCTGAAATTTATCAGCATCGAGTTCTCCAGTGTAAACTAAAGCAATAAAAAGTTTTATATGATCGAGAAGTTGTACTGTGAGCATTAAAACTTATCACACTAGTAAAAGCTACTATTTATTGGTCAGAGATCCAAATTAACACTGGTAAATGTTTGGAAGATCAATGCAAGCCATGGAAAAATCGTTCAATATCAATCAAAAGTTTTCGTATCACGGAAACTTCATACAAAACAATATTGATTCGTTCATTTTATTATTGAGTCCTTGAGAGCTAGGCATGAAGATATTGATTAGAAAAGTGCAATTCAAGCTTTCACCAACAATTAATAAGTCCGAGGAAAGAATTTAAGGGTAGAAATTATTGTTACCGTAATAGAAACTGGAGATGACTTTTAATGGTTGGTAATTCTCACCTTGCACACTTGGTATATTTATGGAATTAAAATACAATCCCATGTCTGTTATAGGGAAGTTAATTTAATTTCTCGGCAATTGTACACTATGCTCCCGAACAATGGAACTAAATCTACAAAAAAAAATCAATGTGTCCAAAAATGTTAATTCAGAAGCTAGTAGAAACAGCACTGAAAATTGGAATCCCGTAAAATCTTCAGGTAATCAACCGCTTAACCCTTTGTGCCATGGTGGCACTCTCAGAGTGCCACCTGTTTTAGAACCATTTTTTGAGTAAATTTGGACGAATTACAAATTTTTTTTTTGGTGTTTCCGCATCAGTTATATTTTCATAAGTGAGAATTGATGTGCAATAATTTAAAATCATGGATGATTTTGTTTATGCACGTAAACAAACCTTAACAAATCGCAATGGTTCTAGATAAAATTCATTATCTCCGGAACTTTTCAAACTACACATTTTTCCTTACGTGGGGTTAGCTCAAAATTTTGTACTCGGTGGTTTTTGGGGTCGCTAATTACGATTCCGCCCTCAAAATTTCGAAATTCAAGATTGCGGATCCAATATGGCGGACTAAAAATGCAAAAATCCTTTGGTGAAAGCGAAATTTGGTACCCGGGGGTTTTCGGGGTCACTGATTACAAATCTTTGATCAAACTTTGGAAATTCAAGATGGCGGATCCAATATAGCGGACTAAAAATGCAGAAATCGTTTGATGAAAGCGAAATTTGGTACCCGGGGGTTTTCAGGGTCACCGATTATAAATCTTCAATCAAACCATAGAAATTCAAGATGGCGGATCCAATATGGGGGACCAAAAATGCAAAAACCGTTTGATGAAACCAAAAATTGGTACTCAGGGGTTTTTGGGGTCGCTCATTACAAATCTGCACTCATAAGATGGGAATTCAACATGCAAAAATCGTTTCATCCTTTCGTGACCGCTTTTTTCGTGAACTTTGTGTTTCATAATCATTTTCTGAGCAGTTTTGACCGAATTTTTGAACTTTTGTTGGTTTCGCAGCATCAGTCATGTATTCAAGAATAAGAATTGGTCGCGACTCGGGGTTCCACTAGAATTGACAATCTTCTGCATAAAGTTCCGCACTCAGTCAAAACCAGAGACACGAACGAGGACGTGGCGGCTGTTGTCTCCATTTTTTTGTTTTTTTTGTTTTTTGAATTTTATTTTTAGTTTTTTTTGTTTTTTTTGTTCTTTTTATGTTTTTTTTTGTAGCTTTTTACTCATTTTTTGTGTACTTTTCAGATTGATTTCGTGTTCATGTTTCTTGCTCAAACCTTCTCCATCCTCATTCGGTTCATTTCTATACATGGTATGCCTGAAAACAATTTTTAGTGTGTGATAAACATAAGGGTACATCACAACAGCGACAGATCCACGAGGTTCGTACACAATTTAATTTTGTGCTGCAAAGAGCACATCGTCTCCGTGTGTTGATATACACCGGCATATGAGACGACTCGGAGCGTCTTTTCTCCTTAGATACCTGTGGTTTTTTAGCCCCAACGCTCGTGGACTGACGTTTCTTCCCCTTGGGAGTTTTCAGTTTACGTCCGACCAATTCCTTTACTAAAGATAATCTGAAATTCTTCGAGGACCAACATTTTTCACCACGTGCTCGATATATGATGAACGAGTTCACCACAGTAAGATCAACGAAATGCCAGAATATTCTGTGCCACCATTTTTTGGATTTACGATCGATTTTGTATGTTGATAGTAAATGGTCAGCATTATCAACATAGCCCATATGTTTATTGTAATCGCTGCAAATAACAGGACAGTCTACAGTTTTCGAAGATCCGTCTTTCTGTCTGCGACTTACAGTTGTAATTTCACAGGGATCATGATAATTAGATAAGAAGTAGACAGGCTTTTTGTCCATCCACTTCACCCAACGAATACCTGTGTTGGATGTTTTGTATTCGTATTGTCCCTGACTCATTTTTTTGTCTGGTATCTCGCTTTTCGGCAGTCTGGAACGATTAGATCGTACAGTTCCACAAGAAATGATTTTGTCTTTCTTCAATGCAACCATAAGCTCCACACCAGTGAAAAAATTGTCGAAGTAAACATGATGACCTTTGCCAACTAATTCACGAGTAAGATCTTTTACGATTCGTGCTCCTAACTGTTTTTCTGGACTTTCTGTTTTACCAGTATAGACCTGAAATTCGCATACGAAACCCGATTCGCCTGCGCGCACCCAACATTTGTATTCACGTTTGATTGGTTTCGCAGGCATGTATTGCTTCAGGCTACTACGACCCTTGAACTTTATCATGGATTCATCGATACTCTGGTACTTACTTGGATTCCAACAGTTCTTGAAAGATTTATTGAGCTGATCAAGTAGAGGTCTGAGTTTGTACAATTTATCATAATCTGGCATTCCCTTTTTCGGTTCTTTATTTTTATCAGAAATATGTACATTGCCAAGAAAAAACCCGAAACGATTTACAGTCATCAATGAGGATATGTATGGATCATTCAACGTTATGTCTGATGACCAATAATCGTGGTACGAAGGCAATTTTTTTATTCCCATCAAAATGTTTATACCGAAAAAGATTAGTAATTCGCCTTTTGTAACGTCTGTTCCCTCTTTTTTATTCTGCTTCAAATATAGATTCGTTTGTTCGACTACCAAATCTAGGAGTTCTTCGGAAAAAGATACAAAAATATTTCTGATGGTGTTTTTATATCATCTGGGATATTAGGGCCGACATCTCCATTGAATGGAGTTTTTCTTCTTGACTTTCTTTGTTTTGTCCATTTCTCAGTTTCCGCAATTGGTACAGAATATTCATCATCAGAACAGTCTAAGGCAGAAACATTTTCCCAGTTTCCTCCAGAGTGTGCCCGGGGCAAGTTAGTGATATGAGGCTCATGATTTTCAGTGTCTGAATCGTAAAATCCATCAACCGACTCAGGATCACTTGGGATACTATCCACTTCTATTTCATCTGTCATGATTCGTAAGAGGAAAAAACTAGGCTCAGCTAATGAATATATGCCAATGGTGGGATTCGAAGGATGCAAGTGACTATAGTAGAAAAGATGCGAAGGTGCGAATCAACGGATGTAAGTGAGTATAGTAGAATAGATGGCGAAAGTGAAAATTAGAGATGCAAGTAAATATATCAGAAGAGACGCGTGAATTTCTGCAGTTTCTGTTGAGATGAAAGTAGTTCTCAGAAGTCAGCTGGTAGCTAGTGAAGCGGCACAGTGCGATACTCACGGATGAGCACGGTGAGTTTTACGCTGAATAAGCACTGGTTTACGGAGTCGAGTCGAATTTTATTTCCGTTATCATAAATTTCGTAAATCTAACTATAAATACAAAATAATGAACCTAGCAAGTCACCGGATTGACATTTTCTTATTTTTCGATCGTTTTTCAAATTTCAATCTGCCATATTGAATCCGCTATCTTGAATTTTGGATATTTTATTGGGCAATCATAATCAGCGACCCCAAAAATCCAAAAATATACATTTTTTATATAAATTTTTATCCGCCATATCGGATACGCCATGTTGAATTTTGACATTTTGAGAGTAGAATTGTAATCAACGACCCCGGAAACCCCCGAGTACCAAATATCATGCGGTTTGAGTTCATTTTTGCATTTTCAGCCGCCATATTGGATCCGCCATTTTGAATTTTGAAAATTTGAGGGTGGAATCGTAATCAGCGACCCCGAAAACCCCCGAGTACCAAATATCATGCGGTTTGAATTCATTTTTGCATTTTTGGCCGCCATATTGGATCCGCCATTTTGAATTTTGAAAATGTGAGGGTGGAATCGTAACCAGCGACCCCGAAAACCCCCGAGTACTAAATTTCAAGCCGATTGCACTGAAAATAAAAAGCGTGACACAAAGGGTTAATTTGGATATAAAAAGACTTCTACGAGAGCGAAGAAAATTCTAAGCAATTAGCGGGCATGAAAGATTTGAAATCTGTAAAGGATTATGATGGTTATCGCATAAGAGTCCAAAAGAAGTTCATTTTGTGCAATTTGAAAGAATTATACCAAAATTTCAAGGCACAGCATGATTCAGTACCTATTCAATTTTCAAAATTTGCTAGCTTGAGACCCGCTCATTGTATTCTTGCTGGAAATAGTGGTGCACATGTTGTATGCGTATGTACTACATATGAAAATGTGAAGTTAATGCTGGAAGGTAATTGTGTATGAGACCTTCTGCATCACCTTTTTTTAAACATTGTTATTAATTCACATATCTTTTTATTTAGGATGTAACTTTCCAAAATTCGCAAAAAATACGCATTGGATTGTTGAATATCAGCCAATCTATACCATTTTGGTAAATAAATTGGTTTGTACTAATCCAACAGAATCGTGCTACTTCAGAAGTTGCAGAAGGTGTCCAAATAGCGAAGGAATAGTGGATTATTTTCGTGCATCGTTCATCGAACTCGATATCGATGGAATTCAATATAAAATGTGACATCTACAGATCGATGTACTATTGTAGATGTCTCTTCAGATTCTGATGATTTTATTGATACCTTAGTAACGAATCTTGAGAAACTTTTGAAACATGATAATAGCAAAAACACAAAGTCGATATTTTTCTGATACAAAACTAAATTTACAAAACGGTGAGTTTGCTGTAGTTTTTGATTTTGCGGAAAATTATGCATTCGTTGTGCAGGAAGCAGCTCAAGGCTTCCATTGGAATAATGACCAAGCCACTATATTTCCAATGGTGGTTTATTACAACGAAGATAATGATATCAAACATTGTAGCCTAGTTGGAATTTCTGATTGCCTTAAACATGACACAATTTCGATTCATCTATTTCAAGAACAATTGATTGCTTATCTGAAAGAAAGATTTGCTATCATAAATACGATTTTTTATTTCTCAGATGGAGCACCGCAGCAATTCAAAAACAAGAAATCATTCACTAATTTATGTTATCATAATGCAGATTTTAAAATCAACGCTGAGTGGCATTTTTTTGCCACAGCCCATGGCAAAGGACCATACGATGGACTCGCAGGTTCAGTGAAACGACTTGCTGCTAGGGCTTCATTGCAAATGGGTAGTAAACAGCATATCCTAACTCCGCCGGATTTGTACACATGGGCTACTAAGAATTTCTCTGGCGTTGATTTTACTTTTATTACCAATGAAGAATATTTAAACGAAAAAATGTATTAGATGTACGATATTTGCACTCAGAAACGGTAAAAGGCACACAAACAATACACACTTTTTTACCTATAAATGATGAGATAGGATATGCTTATATCAAAATTATCTCAACATCTGAAAAAAATTCGAAAATAAAAGTTTTTTAATTGTAAAAAAAAATATATGCACATCGCGAAAATGACACATTTTGTGGGAAAAACTCTCAGCTTTCAGGAAAAAATGTTGAATTTGATGTACCACGCGCTGCACTATGAGAAAAATCACTTTTTTCACTTCGATTGGATATTGAAGGGTCTTTCGTTGCATATGTTGAAAAATGAATATTCCCATTGCAACGCTGAGAATTTTTCCTACAAAAAACTGTATTTTACCAATTAAAAAAAGAAGCGTATTTTTTGTTGAAAAAATGGTTGAAAAAATTGAAAAAAAAATAATTTTCACAACTTCAAAAATTCATAACTTTGAAATCGCTGCATAATAAAGGCCCAAACTTTCAGGAATTTTTTTTATGATCTACAGAACATATTCTTAAAGTTTAAAAAAAATCGGCGGGGGTTGCCCCGTAGAAATGATTTTATTTGGTGGAATGACCCATATGCATTTTTAAAAAAGTTCACAGTATTCAATGCGTACTCAACACTGCACTCCTGTAACCAGAGAACTTCAGTGAACGGGAACCGTCAATACTAACTTAAATGTCGAAACAATCAGTTTATATAGGGCTTTATCGTTTACTGATATGTCGGTATTAAACTTGATAGATAGGATGTCGTGGAAAAATAAAACTAATTTTAAAAAGCCCACCTCATAATTTGATAGGAACATGTTATTTCAGTTGAAATCTCTGAAATTTTCTGCGTTTGGAAAAAATGGCTCCTCTCAATGAGCTCTTAAGACGGAAATAACCAATGTTGATTGATGTCATTGAATTTTGAGGCGGACTAATTATGCGTACTACAAAAAAGTTGAGGAAAATGTTCAAAAAACATGTTTTTTATGAAAATTAAATAAATAAAAAGATGCCATATAATTTTCAACTACATGTTATTGCAGAGCGATAAAAATGAATAAATTTGGCATTCAGAATTTTGCCGTACCAAAACGAAACTTTTTCGACCCTGGTTATGGGGGTACAGTATGGTGACCTTCCTTGTAAGTGAAAAAATATTCGCCAAGTATTTTGCCGTTTTTTTCTCCAATTTATTTTTGTTTTCATTTGCAACCTGTTTTTGCATTGGACTTATTATCATAAAATACGATAATAGCCTCCGTACTTGGCCACGTATATTTTGATCGAACTCAATTATGGTATTTCGTGAAATGCAACCTCAGCTTTTCGCAAAGAACAACTCATTAAAAATTCTTTAGGTGAAGTACTGGATCTTTTGTATCATCATGAGTAACCAGGGTCCATCAATATACTTGTCAACGTTTTTTTCCCCGCAAGGGGATTTTAGCTAATTTCTGTACCTTTTACAGATAACTTTTATAAAATATAATCAAAGAGTATATGCTCAATTTTCAAAAACTCACCTCTTCTTTGGTTTCGAGGAGATCACGGATGAGAATTGTAATCCTAGGTAGTAAAATAACTCTACAATCCGGATCCAAAAATAGTTGACTGTGAACGATATCATTCACAGTCATCATTTTCTGTTTGGTGAGTCTTCTGGTTGGCAGCGTCACCAATAGGTCTGTTAATATCGTGCTCAATTGCTTACTACTGTACACGCGAAGAAGGTGGGGAATTGTTGTTGGTAAATATTTCAAGCAAGCCCCTTGCACAAGTAATGTTCCATCAGTTTCATGTCTCATTAGATGAACAATTGATTCCAGCAATTCGGTAAGGGTCTGCGAAAACTCTTTTTCATCCTGGTTCAGCCTGGAAATGTTGATGATCTCGTTAAATTATTTATCTAATTTTTGGTGAAAAAACTTGTAAATGTCTTGTAATGATATCGCCTATTCACGTATTCCGAAATGAACAGTCGATCGTCCCTCGCCATATTAAGCGAGCGTCTAGTGGACAAAACTAACACTAGCTTGTGAAGGGAGGAAAACAAGGCTAACAAGAAAACTTAGGTAGGTGGTAGGTCGACCCCTTCGATTTTGATCCAATTTATATATGTTGTAGTACATCGAAAACTAAGAGATACGTATTTTTTTTTATCGGCCCATAAACGGTTTAAAGGGGCGAAAACAGCCCCCGAAGATGAATATGCCACTGGGTGGTTTCTCAGTCTCGCATGGAAGCGCTTGATATATTCAAATGTAACCAACGTTGATATATTTCTATTCGCTAGGTGCGCATACACGTACTACATTAAAAAAAAGTGTTTATTGTGTATACGTTAAGTGTCCAAAAATGCAGAGCCTCCTTTGAGGTGGCGCTGACAGTATGCATGAATACATAACACACTGATAATTGAAGTACTCGTGCACCTAGGGAATTGATGAATCATCGAAAACGCACCTTAAGCTTTCTAGGGGAAAGGCTGTTTAAGAGGTGAAAAACTCCTACTTCGAAAATTTCATTTTGTACCATAAAAACTATTTTTCCGATTCGAATGGAACCAACTGCACTTTGTAGAGGTCGAAGAATTAATCGATACATGTTTTGGGTTAGGAAAAAATCGCTTTCAAGGAGGTAAATCACCCCTTTCGTCATAATACCTTATATTATTATTTGAACTTTTTTTTCTCAATTATATTATTGTACGGCAGCACAACCACGTATATGATTTATTGAATTGTGTTCAAACACGAAAATAAGTTTACCTTTCTACATAGGTTCATTGTGAGTTACGATTTATTTATTATTAATATTCAAGTTTGATAAAACATAGGCCATAGAATGTTGTACATTTGAAGGGGATTTCTGCCGCAGAGCCCCGTTAAGAAATAGGTAGAAAATTCAATTTCAGTACTAAGAATAGTATGTATGTACAAATGTACTGTAACGGTACGCTTTTGACGTCACCCACTACGCGTGTGTTCGAGCTACTAAAATATTAGGAGCAGGCATGAAAATAATGAGAGTGCGAGAAATTGTGTTAAAAAATGAAATAATTGTGTTTATTCATGGTAAATGTGAGTGTACGAAGGAAGCTTCGAAGAAATCGGTGGTGTTTTTGGATGTCTTTTGAGAATCTCTCCCTAATTTCAACTGATTTGTTTAATTCGCTTATGTGCTCTCTTTTATCATTAAATTTGTCCAATTCAATTATGCGTTCTCTTTTTGCATTAAATTTGTCCAATTCAATTATGCGTTCTCTTTTTGCATTAAATTTGTCCAATTCAATTATGCACTGTCATGTCAATAATGATCGTCGAATTTCTTTTGAATGAATAAATCTCTTTTAATAAAATTTAAATAAATTGCTTCAATCCTGCTATTCTCTGATTTTTATAATCAAGAGACTCGATAGAGTCTCGGGACAAGTACATTGACAGCCCTGTCGTCCGCTGGCCCGAGCTCGCCGAGACTATACTTTCTCGAAACAAAACGTTTCGCGGTGGTGGGGGTAAAATTGGCACATCATTTTGTTCGTTTTCGAAGCTCACGAGTCGATTGCGCCCAAAATCAGCATGATCGGTCGCGTAATTGCTGAGAAAAAACTTTGCACGGGCTCAAGATTATGCAAAAGTTACCACCACATTCAAGAATTTGACGTGTCTGTATACAACACCATGATAGGCCTCAACGCCCGCCTCAAGACACATTTTCATCAAAGCCAGTCTCCAGTGACAGCTGCAGAGAGAGAGAGCAATGACTACTACGTTCACACAGAACTCTTATTCCGGATTAATTAATCGGGTTTATTATGCCCGATATATGTGTATATACACCCCATTATAACCAAATCGGAATAAGAGTGCCGTGTAAGCGTAGTGTATGACGTCTACACAGTGAAACGGTTATTAACGGAGTTTTGACAGAATCAAGTGTAGGACGTCCAAAAAACTTCGATTAATGGATTTAATAAAATATTCAACAGAGATTCTGAGTGAAGTTCTGTAATGATAAAGTGCGAGATTAGCGAGTAAATTGGATAAATTGTGAAAAAAAATGATCTCAGAATAAACTTTTGAAGAGACTAGTAAGCATTTTTTTTCGTGATCCTGAGTATTCAAATCTCGCAGTGAACATATTCATTCACAAAATATAAAAATGTAAAATAAAATCAACAGTTAGGTGTTATATTTACAAGCTAAAAGTGCGGATTGTAATTGTATACAGTTTATATGAACCAAAATATTTGAAAATTTTAGAAAAAAGAAGTGATATCAAATCACAAAAATCCCCTCACGGGGAAAAAAACGTGGACAAGTACATTGGTGGTCCCTCGTTTCCCTATGCTATTGGAAAAAAATCAAAAACGTCGCATAGAAGAATACAAAAAAAGTTACAAAATAAGTTAAGATCTGTTGAAATATACGTGGCCATATACGGGAAGCTTTACTGCGTTTCAATAAATTTTCAAATACGGTTTGATGTTGATAGAAAAAATCATAAAGTTCAGAAATTCAACTATGTCACCAACCAAATTGCAAACGTAAAAAAATTAGATTGTAAAAAAATTCTGAACGAAGTACTTGGCAAGGATTTTTCCATGAATTTAGCGTAATGTATAGATCATGATCACGAACTCGCCAAGTACTTCGTTCAGAATTTTTTTACAATCTAATTTTTTTACGTTTGCAATTTGGTTGGTGACATAGTTGAATTTCCGAACTTTATTATTTTTTCTATCAACATCAAACCGTATTTGAAAATTTATTGAAACGCAGTAAAGCTTCCCGTATTTGGCCACGTATATTTCAACAGATCTTAACTTATTTTGTAACTTTTTTTGTATTCTTCTAAGCGGCGTTTTGGATTTTTTTTAGTATCATAGGGAAACAAGGGACCACCAATGTACTTGTCCACGTTTTTTTCCCCGTGAGGGGATTTTTGCGATTATATCACTTCTTTTTTCTAAAATTTTCAAATATTTTGGTTCATATAAACTCCTATGGAGAGTGTATATAATTACAATCCGCACTTTTAGCTTGTGAATATAACCCATAACTGTTGATTTTATTTTGCATTTTTATATTTTGTAGATGAATATGTTCACTGCGAGATTTGAATACACAGGATCACGAAAAAAAATGCTTACCAGTCTGTTCAAAAGTTTATTCTGAGATCATTTTTTTTCACAATTTATCCAATTTACTCGCTAATCTCGCACTTTATCATTACAGAACTTCACTCAGAATCTCCGTTGAATATTTTTATTAAATCCATTAATCGAAATTTTTCGGACGTCCTGCAGTTGATTATGTCAAAACTCCGTTAATAACCGTTTCACTGTGTAGACGTCATACACTATGCTTACACGGCACTCTTATTCCGATTTGGTTATAATAGGGTGTGTATATTGAAACGTACCCGCACTCCCGACACGATTATTACGATCCCGAACTCGAATATGAACGACGCGACGGCGCGATCGCCGACATTTTTCTCCCGTAAATAACAACGACGCGCGCTTTCGTCCGGGTGGCGGCCATCTTGGGCATCGGCAACGAAAAGCCGAGACTACCGACGCGAGCGTTACCGACGCCGCCAAGCGTCGAAAAAATTCAATAAAATATTCTTTTTGTTTTCTTTATTACTTTTTATTAAAATATCGTTCAATATTGTAATCGGGCTTTAAAAATCGGAAAAAAATCAAAGAATCGAAACGAAATAAGCGTGATTTATAATTTTATTGAATATTCAAATAACTTTAAATAAACGAAAATGCGTACTACAGCGCATGCGCACTAGCCGAATTCGAGAGAAAACTCGAATTATTTTCATTGTTTTAAAAATTAATTAATTGTTTCTACATACGAAAAATGATTCAATAATTCGTTAAAAAATAATAATTGGCGATGAATAATGAAAAATTATAACAAATAAAACTGAAATACATGAAAAGCGGATTTTCGCGCATCCGTGGATGCGAGAGTGGGGATAGCGGCGAGCGAATGTGAGAGCGTGAATGAGTAGTGGAGAGCGTGCTGAGCGAATGGAAAAATAGAACATGCGCAGTAAGGGGTTCGAGGCAAAAATTAAGCGGCGCATCGAAAGCGAGCGAAAAGAGGGGTATAAAAGTCGCTGCGCGACCGCTCTCGGCATCAGTTCCTTTGATCACTTAGACTGGCTCGGACCTCATAACAGAGCTCTCTCCAGTAGAACACTCTACCCAGTTCCAACAAAACATAAATCCTTTGTTCCTCTTTTTCCTTGATGCCTGGGATGTTGGAGGGGTTCGGCGACGTTCTCATCCCGTAGTCCAGGGTCACTCCTATTTTTTTTTTACTTTCCGATTAATTGATGCATGAGACATTGGAGGGGTTCGGTGACGTTCTCATCCCGTGGTTCATGGTCAATTATTTCCTTACCTCGTAGATGCTCAGGACATTGGGGTGATTCGGCGACGTTTTACTCCAGTGGTCTGGGGTCTGCATCCTTTCCTGTACTGCAAGGGATATTGGCGCTATTTGGCGACGTTTAGAGCCCGTAGCCTGAGTAGTACTCACCTTTTTCTTAATTCTTCTATTTTTTATGTTTTTTGGAAACAGGTTAGAAATTATTTATTTATTTTGCAAATTAAATTTAGATTCAAATTGATAAAAATTTATGGCCCAGGCAGTCTGAGCGGAACTGTTATTTTTATTATACATCCAGGAGGTTATTCGTTAATAAAGTAAAATTGTTCGTAAATGAAGTGATATTCTTAAATAAAGTGAAAGATATTATAAAATAATTAAAGAAAGTGAAATTAATAAATACTCTTGTATTTATAATTGACATTTGAAATAAAACGATTCTTATTATTATTCGGAACGACAATCCAAAAGGCAGTGATAAGAATTTTAGTTTATACAAAAATTTCTCAAATTATTTTTATTATATCGAGTCAAATCACTTTTGGATTGTGGTTAATTTTGAACATTGAAAAGCGAATAGAAGCAAAATAAGTAAGAATAAACAGGTTGTTCCAGGACAGAAATAAGCGAAACATAAAAAGCCAATTTAAGATTCAATTCTTTTATTATAAAAACGCAGGAGACACACAGAAAGCGAAACAGTCAAAAAGCGTACAGGTCGTTAAATAATAAAGCGTGCGATAGTCAATAGAACAAACAAAGCGAGAATAAAAGAAATTGTTTATTTTATAAATCAAGAAAATGCTCATCGATTTTCACACAGTAAACTGCAACGATTCTTATTTCTTTTGAATCTCCGTGTTCGTTAGAAACTCGAATACATCGCAAACAAAACATAAATAACAAACAAAGTAAATAAAAATTTGAAAGAAAAATAGAAACAATTTTTGTAAATCCGGTAACGCGATCGAAAAATCTCTATAAAATTATCCGCGAGATCTTTATTTTGTAAAACGCATCGTTAATTTGAATAAATTTCGTTTTGTTATATTTTTTTACAAAATCCGCGTTTTTTTTTTACGTTCTTTCATACCTGCTCCTTTTTAATCTAAGAAGCACGGACCGACGCGTAGCGACGTACACTCGGTCGATAAGTGCGTAACGTTACAATATATATATATATATGGGCAGATCCATTACTTTTCGACGAAAACGTGCGCGCTCAGGTCAGCGATTTTGATGCTGATTTTTTCCTTGAAAGTGCATCAAAAAAGGGGATGATCCTGAAAATTTGAGCCCGATTTGATCAAACCCGGCCGCTGGAGAATTTTTTAAAATTTCAAAAAGGTCAGTTTTTTGATCATTTCCAAAAATTTATATTTCAGCTTCTATATCACTTAGAGATTCCGCTCAAGCGGCATTCTTTTCGGTGAACGTTCTACTTTGAAGAAAAAAATATAAATTAGTGATAAACTCAAAACCGGCTCAGCTGGAAGCTGTTAACTAAACCACTGAATCGGCAAAATTTTACCTGTTTTTTAAATTCTCCCGAACCTACCAGTTGCCGAAGGGAGGGACAAATAACGGGTGTTTATTTTTGTTAGGGTTTATTCTGTTGATATCTGCCCTAATTTCTTCCGATTGCTTCGATTTCGTCACTGTAGAGCCATTCAAAGATGATCGATTTTTCAAAAATCGCTATGTTCAGATAGCTGTCATTTTTTTCTCCGAACTTCGATTCCCTTGGAATTTACAGGGAAGTTGCTTTGATATGTCCCAAAGAAGTCCTGAAAATTTCAACTAGGGAATCGAGCTTGGATCCGAGTTATGAATTTTCAAACATCCCGAAAATTGCACCGTAAATAATACTTTTTGCAAGTAATATCTCATACGTCAAATGAGTTATTGATTTTTTTATAGTCAGAAATCAAATACCCAATTTGACTATTTCATGTTTCTGTTCTTATACTGCTTATTCAAGTGGCACATGAAGTAAATATTTCGCGTTTAAGAGCACTGCGATTATACTAACGTTGTTTGAATGTATGCTGGAGGTGGCGCTGAAGCTATTTTATCAAATAATTCATCCCTATCGTGACGTGATTGAGGTACTTGTGTAGCAACCCTGCCGCCAGCGGAAAAAAACGTTACACGAACGTAAAAGGAAGATATCTTCTCCACTTAGTTCGCCAAAAAATCAGCCAAAAATTTTTTTAAGAACGTTCGAGTAACGTTGTTTTCCACTGACGGTAGGGGTGCCATACAGGTATCTTAGTTACGCCACCATACGGATGAATTGCTTGATAAAATTGCTTCAGCGCCACCTCCAGCATACATTCGAACAACGTTAGTATGATCGCAGTGCTCTTAAGCGCGCAATATTTACTTCATGCGCCACTTAAATAAGCAGTATAAGAACAGAAACATGCAATAGTCAAATTGGGTATTTGATTTCTAACTATAAAAAAATCAATAACTCATTTGACGTATGAGATATTACTTGCAAAAAGTATTATTTACGGTGCAATTTTCGGGATGTTTGGAAATTCATAACTCGGATCCAAGCTCGATTCCCTAGTTGAAATTTTCAGGACTTCTTTGGGACATATCAAAGCAACTTCCCTGTAAATTTCAAGGGAATCGAAGTTCGGAGAAAAAAATGACAGCTATCTAAACATAGCGATTTTTTAAAAATCGATCATCTTTGAATGGCTCTACAGTGACGAAATCGAAGCAATCGGAAGAAATTAGGGCAGATTCCAACAGAATAAACCCTAACAAAAAAAAACACCCGTTATTTGTCCCTCCCTTCGGCAACTGGTAGGTTCGGGAGAAATTTAAAAACAGGTAAAATTTTGCCGATTCAGTGGTTTAGTTAACAGCTTCCAGCTGAGCCGGATTTGAGTTTATCACTAATCAAGAGACTCGGCAGAGTCTCGGGACAAGTACATTGACAGCCCTGTCGTCTGCTGGCCCGAGGCTCGCCGAGACTATACTTTCTCGAAACAAAACTTTTCGCGGTGGTGGGGGTAAAATTGTCATGTCATTTTATTGAATTACGAAGCTCAGAAGCAATTGAGGAACTTAAAAATTGAACTTTTAGCTAATTAAGAAATTCTCTTTCGATTGCGCCCAAAATCAGCATGATCGGTCCCGTAATTGCAGAGAAAAACCTTTGCACGGGCTCAAGATTATGCAAAAGTTACCAACACATTCAAGAATTTGACGTGTCTGTATACAACACCATGATAGGCCTCAACGCCCGCCTCAAGACCCATTTTCATCAAAGCCAGTCTCCAATGTCAGCTGCAAAGAGAGAGATCAATGACTACTACGTTCACATGCAACTCTTATTCCGGATTAATCAACAGTTATGGGTTATATTCACAAGCTAAAAGTGCGGATTGTAATTATATACAGTCTCCATAAGAGTTTATATGAACCAAAATATTTAAAAATTTTAGAAAAAAGAAGTGATATAATCGCAAAAATTCCCTCACGGGGGAAAAAAACGTGGACAAGTACATTGGTGGTCCCTTGTTTCCCTATGATATTAAAAAAAATCCAAAACGCCGCTTAGAAGAATACAAAAAAAGTTACAAAATAAGTTCAGATCTGTTGAAATATACGTGGCCAAATACGGGAAGCTTTACTGCGTTTCAATAAATTTTCAAATACGGTTTGATGTTGATAGAAAAAATAATAAAGTTCGGAAATTCAACTATGTCACCAACCAAATTGCAAACGTAAAAAAATTAGATTGTAAAAAAATTCTGAACGAAGTACTTGGCGAGTTCGTGATCATGATCTATACACTACGCTAATTTCATGGAAAAATCCTCGCCAAGTACTTCGATCAGAATTTTTTTACAATCTAATTTTTTTACGTTTGCAATTTGGTTGGTGACATAGTTGAATTTACGAACTTCATTATTTTTTCTATCAACATCAAACCGTATTTGAAAATTTATTGAAACGCAGTAAAGCTTCCCGTATTTGGCCACGTATATTTCAACAGATCTCAACTTATTTTGTAACTTTTTTTGTATTCTTCTAAGCGGCGTTTTAGATTTTTCTTAATATCATAGGGAAACAAGGGACCACCAATGTACTTGTCCACGTTTTTTTCCCGTGAGGGGATTTTTGCGATTTTATATTTTTTTCTTAAAAGTAGGGCGTTCACCGAAAAGAATGCCGTTTGAGCGAAATCTCTAAGTGATATAGAAGCTGAAATATAAATTTTTTAAAATGATCAAAAAACTGACCAGCAGACGACAGGGCTGTCAATGTACTTGTCCCGAGACTCTACCGAGTCTCTTGATGAGAAGAATAAGGCATCGGTTTTTAAAATGTTTTCAAGTGAGATTTTTCGGTTATTCACGTCTGCAATGTTTTCGAGTAGTGTATTCAAGATTTTCTCACGTTTTATTTGAATTTTTTTTCGCACATTACAAAATAATTACAGATTGAAAATTTTTTTTTTTTCATATTATGTTTTTTGCTGATTTGTGATTTTTTTCAATTGCGTTGAAATCATTTTCAGTGAGGTTCATAATTTTTTTTATGGAATTTTTTTACACTTTTTTTTAAGAAACTTTTCAACACTTTTTTGATATCATAAGGAAACACGGGACCATCAATGTACTTGTCCCGACCTTTTTTCCCTAGGGGAATTTTTGGGTTTGATATCACGACTTTTTTTTCAAAAATTTCTTAACCTTTTTTTGATGGCAATAAGATTTTTGTTTTAATTTCTATGGGTTTGTATTGAAACGTTTCATGATTTTTGAACAGTGGTTAGTTGTTGAAAAATCGAAAGTTAGGATTTTTGAGATCGTCTTCTCTCTCGTGGAGAGGTGTGCAGGTTCGTGCACTGACCGGCGAGGTCATTGCTAGGAGTAGGAGTCACCTTCAGATGCTGCACTGTTATCACCTCCTTCTTTACGCCATAGGGCTTAGCCTCACTACGACGTCTCTAAGGATAGCGAGCTTCTCGTGACGCAATCGGGCGAGGTCTCGCTATTGCGCCACCGTACTTAATTCGTACGAGAAGATATATCCTCGATTGAGAAAATCAGTGCTCCATTATTATAGTGAATAATTTTTGTGGGTAGGAATAAGGAGAAGGAGAATGGAAAGGTGAGGGAGCCTTATCGGCGTACGGGTGATGTTCCGCTGACGCGAGAGCGCTCAGTCCGTCGCCCTCTGTCAGGATTTCTGTGAAACCAGACATCGTGACAGGGGATAAGGCTGTCCCGTTACAGTATATAGTCAGTGCATTTTTGAAGATTTTATGCTCATGGTACAGACATACCTAACGTCATAATTGTATATTACGAACTTTTTTCCGCTCCACTACAGGGGGAGAGTTGCAGGCGCGTTTTTTTAAACATGGTATCCCTAGAAAGCCTAATACACATCTCACCGCTTGCCAATTCGTTGCTAGTTCATCCGTAGTTGGACCGTCTCTGCAAGTTGATATACGTAAAGACTGGGGTTATCGATAAGATTCAAGTCAACGTTCTACATTGAACGATGAAAATGATTAATGAAAAAACGTTACTTTGGAAAAATGTGGGTGAATTTTGATCTTCAGGCGAGATGTGAATTTCGGCTCGTAACATCCAATTTCAGGATAAAAACTCGTTCTTCCACTAAATTGGGAGTGAAAAAACAGTGTTTTGGTTTTTCTCTCGGGCAATGAGGATTTTTTTCTGCATCTTCAATTTATTCTGCCCCTTTGAGACGGAAAAGCATAAGAGAATCTCGATTTTCAGGTGAGATATGAATTTCAGCTTGTAACATCCAATTTCAGGATAAAAACTCGATTTTGCGCGATATTGTAAGTGAAAAAACGTTACCTTGGTTTGTCTCCAGGGCGATTGGGATTTTTTTTCTGCAACTTTAGTTTCTTATACCCCTTTCAGACGGATAAGCATGGAAGAATCTAGATTTTCGAGCGAGATGTGAATTTTGGTTTGTAACATCTAATTTCAGGATGAAAACGCGTTTTTTCACGAAATTATCTTTAAAAAATGTTAATTTTACTTTTCATTGGAAGGAATACTATAAGAATAAGAGATGTCAGTCCTCCTCATATTTTCATTGAATTTCAGAAACTTATAGCAGTATTTTATAGGTACTTCGAAACAACATGTTCGGCAATGCGGACAAGTTTAAACCAGAATCCTGCCTTAAAAATCAAAATAAGTTATGCAAACAGTCAGTTGAGGACAGTTGTATCAGTTGCGTTAGTCTCGCACAAATCTCAATGCAATCAGAACAATAGCGACCATAGAAGGAACTAATTGAACTCAAAAAATGTTTCAACTTATTATGCCGAATCGAAGCCAAACATGGAACACATGTATGGAAATTTTGCACATGTCGCTTTACAAAATTTTCAAAGTTCATATCCATCTGCTGCATCCCGATGATACATATTTTGATACTTTCAGAAATAGAGCCCCCGAAGACTTGCTGAAACTGATTTTTTAATTCATTTTGCCAAAATAGAAGTCGAAGGGTGAAAAAAATGATGTTCACTGGATCTAACAAAATTGAAAAGATTTTTATGTGTTCATCGTTTTCTGAGGTCAAAAATTTGTATTCCATCCGAAAATGTGCATCCGATGACTTTTTGTGATCATATTTAAAATTCATTATACTACGATCAATGATGAAAAGTGGAAGTACTTACAATTAGCACACATGTCAGTTTACAAAAATGTCAAAGTTTGCAGGTATTCGCTGCATTCCAATTATCTACATTTTGATACAGTATAGAAGTACCCGAAGACTTTTCAAAACTACTTTTTGAATTTAATAAGCCAGAACTAAAGAGGGAGAGTGAAGAAATACACCGCACTTCAAGCTGAACGGAAATGAGTACCCAAAGACTTTTGTAACAAATTTTTCAATTCTTATGACACAGTCGGAGCCAAAAAGTGTAAATACTTGATACACAAGCCGCTTCACAGAAATTTCAAAGTTTGTAAGTATCCGCTGTATTCCAATGAATTGAATTTTGATACCATCAGAAACAAAGCAACCAAAAACTTTCTGAAACAACTGTTTCAAATATATTACGAGAAAAGTAAAGTAAAAAAGAGTAAAGCATAGTGCACTTTAGACCCAACAAAATTTTAAAGTTTTTTATGTATTTTTCTTAAGGAGTTTCCGTACAAAAGGCAAAATGTTAAGAAATTGATTAAATTTGGTGATAATGTTGATCAACATCAAGTACGAAAACACAATTTTTTTCAAAAATTTCTTCTACTTAGTTATCGAGTAATTACGCATTAAAGCAGATTTCTTATGCCTTGAATGTATACCTATATATAAATGGAAACGCTATGCTTTGTAACGAGAATTTTTGCCCGAACGAGCTAATCCTGTCCCTTCTCGACTCGCATTACCCATCCTCTCGAACCCCCCCTTAGATGAGGGTGGAATGGGCGCCAGGTACGAAGTACCATCGATCTGAGATCGATTTAAATTTATCCACCCCCGTCAGCCCTGGCTGGATGGGGTGCACGAGAGATGAGTGCGATCGAGGACGGTCCGACTACTCAGCTCAACTGAGATACAAAAGGTAGAGGGGCTGGTCCTTTGGTCGGCCCGAAGTAACATTTACGACGAAACAAAATAAGAGTAATCAAGGCGTTTCGTTTAACCAATTTTAACAACCGATTTATTCAGAGAAAATCGTCCTAACATGTACAAGCAGGTAACTAAAATTCGCGAGGTAGGCCGGGAGGCTGCGCAATGAAAATAGAATTCGAAAAAGGCTTCCTACGACTCCACAATAGGTACGAGTCGCAGGAGAAAATCAGAACGGAAAGAAAATTAATATAATACGTCGCGCGACAGGTAATCGACCGAGGGTCGACAGGCAATCGGGACGAAAAAGGTAATAATACGCAATAGTACAACGACGAAATTACGGCGCGCGACAGGTAATCGAAAACGGATGCGCAAAAATAGAATTTAAGAAAATAATATCACACGATAGGTAATCGACCAGCGGTCGAAAGGTAATCGGAACGAAAAATATAATAGGCAGTAACATAAGCCAAAAACGCAACGCGCGATAGGTAACAGAAAATAGCACATGACGTACTTTACTCAAACGAAAACGTGATACAAGAAATTCCAACGAAAAATAATTATAAACGGGTGAGCTACAACGGCCCGTACAGCGAGAAATAAAAAAACGTACGACGAGCGCCTCAGCGCCGTCCAACACGCCATACGAGTGCGAGAGAGATAGAGAGAAAACACGGCCGCGCCGTAGCCGGCACGTGTAGGACCTTGAGCGCCACGACGAAGCACTCGAGACGAAATAATGCGCGATATCTTCACTTTACTTTACATGACGCGATACAAAATCTAATAATGAACTAAACCCAGATTACGTAGCCAAAAAGATAATTGACCACTCTCTCGTTGCACCCGTAAAATAAACTCAAAAAAAAAATGAGAGAGAGGAAAGGGACGACGGTAGAGCAAGGCTCGACCGCTCCCCGCCATACTCCCTCGTGCAACGCAAAATCGCCAAATAAACGCCAAATCTTCTTCCTTCTCACTTAAAGTGATTAGGAAGAAGATACTGGGCCGAACGAGAAAGTGATCACGGAGAGAAATAATGAGGAACGAGCTTACCGAGAGAAGCCTTCCGGTACGCCTACCAGGTAACAGGTACTTTCCTACTCTCCACACGTTCACGCCGGGCGGTACTCGAAATCCAACTGATTAGACATGGCGTCCGGTGCGACGCTCTCGGTTCTCGGCGCTCGCCCCACTCCTTAGGACCCCCCGCAAGGGCCGCGCTCTCACGCCGCTAGCGCGAACTACCGAAGTCGCTCGCTACGCCGCGCTTACCGCGGGAAATATGAAAATGATTTACGCGCGAGGACGATAAATCCTCGTCGCGTAACGACGATTGACTAACGTCAATGATAACGGTGATTCCCCAGGTAAAAACTCCAACCTGCACTCGGTAAAGGGGTCGTCACTCGGGCACTCTTCCTCTTGGGGACTCGGCCGACGATTCCGTAAAGTAGAGGGAGGCCTCCCTCATGACTCGAGGCGTCCCTGTGAATCACAGTGGGCCCACACATAACCGCCAGGTAAATTTCTGCACTCCAGCTCTCGGAAAATATCCCGAGTCCCACTGGACGAGGTGCCGTACTAGACGGGCCATAGTACCCGAAGTAACGACGGTGGACGGGCAACTCTCGGTTGCAACGGCGAAAAGACCACTGGTGGCATTAATAGGCCCTATTCCACGTGCATCTTTGTTCGTCCACCCGATTGAGTTCGGTTGTTCGATCCTCAATCTCCGAAATGCAGGAGAAATCCCTCCCGAGGTAATCACCAATGTAAAAGGTAGGGCGTGAGATTGCTTTCCTCGCTTTAGGGACCGAAGAGTAAAATTACAAAATAAATTCAAGGTACTTCAGATAACAATTACGAATTAAAACGGAAATAATAGAAAGTATTCGTCTCAAGGTCATTAGACGTAGGTAAACGTTAGGTAATTCTCTCTCGTCTTAAGGTAATGAACGGCGGTTGAACAGGCCGAAAAACGCATTTGATAAACAAATATAAACCAAACAATACTTAATATATGACGCTACGAGGGTTGAGCCTTCTTTCGAGTACGCTAGGCGAGACGAACGGCGGCGTCACATGGGCCGTATACCGGGCCACTGGTCGACACGGGTTCGTGCGGGTGGCGGGGCAAAATGTCACGTCACAGCTTATTCACGTGAACTTTAATCTTCAATTACTCGATAACTGTGGAGAAGGAAAAGCTAAAAAAATTTGTATTGTCAAATTTGGAACTAAAGAATATGTTCACCAAGTTTTATAAAATTCTGAACTACTTGAATTTTTTATGTTTTCAAGGAGAGTGGCTACATACGACAATATGATGAGAATTTAATAAAATTTAGTGATAACATTCTTTAGCATCAAATGCAACGACACAATTTTTTTTCAAATTTTTCGTCTACATAGTTGTCGAATAATTGGAGTTTACAATATACAAAAGATATACCTATATATATTAGAATCCTAAAAAGGGGAAAACAGGGGGGGTCGGTAAAAACCCGAAAGGGTGTACAGTGGTAGATGAATGAAAAAAAAAATAAAAAATAAATATTAGAATCCTATGCTTACGGATGTAAACTATAGTGTTAACTTACTCGAAAACTATTGTAATGTATGAGTGCGTAGGTAAATGGGTGAGTGCGTATGGATGGATTATATACGAGGATGGAGTGGGGATCTTCCCTTTCTCAAAGTAATCGATACGTCGGCAGTAAGCGGTGCTATCGAAGTTAGTCATAATTGAAATCTAGCATCATGATCATGTCTATATAAAGTCGTTATTCTCGTAACCTTGATCGCAGTAAAATAAATAAATACACGTACAATACATATGTACCCGTGTCAAAAAAGTATCAATTAATCATCGATGTAAAAATTGATCTGTGCACAGTAATAAAAAAAAAAAAAAGAGAATATATGAGGTATTCCACGTCAAACCGGCGGACTTTTTCCCTGCCCCTCGCCGATTTGGTTTATTATTTTTTATATGATTATATGAAGTCTAAAAGACACCCTGGAATTTTTTCAGATTTTTCTGAAGAGTCATTTTCGAAAAAAAAAAAAAAACATCCAAAAAAGTCCAAAAAAAAGCCCCATTTTAAAAATCTGAAAAAATTCCTAAAAATCGCTGATTATATGCCAAACACTTTGAGCTACCGCCCGTAGTGGAAGTACGATTTTTTATGGGTGTTAATCGGCTAATAACGTTGAAAAAATTCAAAGAATGCCGAAAAACACGTACTCTGACCCAATAGTTGAATATTACCCAAAAATTTTCTTTAAGCCAAAAAAAATTTTTGGCTTAAAAAATTCAAAAAATTTTTTTTAAGCCAAAAAAATTTTTTTCCAAGACAAAAGAAATTTTTGGCTTAAAAAATTAAAAAAAATTTTTTTAAGCCAAGAAAAATTTTTGGGTACGAAAATATTCAACTATTGGGTCAGAGTACGTGTTTTTCGGCATTTTTTGAATTTTTTCAACGTTATTGGCCGATTAACACCCAGAAAAAATCGTACTTCCACTACGGGCGGTAGCTCAAAGTGTTTGGCATATAATCAGCGATTTTTAGGAATTTTTTCAGATTTTTAAAATGGGGCTTTTTTTTGGACTTTTTTGGATGTTTTTTTTTTTTTCGAAAGTTACTTTTCAGAAAAATCTGAAAAAATTCCAGGGTGTCTTTTAGACTTCATATAATCATATAAAAAATAATTAACCAAATCGGCGAGGGGCAGGGAAAAAGTCCGCCGGTTTGACGTGGAATACCTCATATATAGTGTTGCCTGTTAATGCATGTAACACAAAAGAAAAATTGTCTAAAGATATATATATATATATATATATATATATATATATATATACAAATATATATTGAAACTTTTCGGGATCGCGTGATCCCTGAGAAGACCTCCGCTTTGTCTGGAGGAAAAAGGATTCGGACTCGAGTTGACTAAGATACATAAAATAGGATTGAAACTGATATTGGAGTTGTAATTATTACTTTAATTTAAATTAAGCAGCACTCTCTCTCCACACCCATGTGTGTATTACAGGCCTCAGCGATGTGGTGGTCACTTTCGTGTGTGACAGTATCGACCTTTAATCATAGGCATCGTAACGAATGTAAGAGAGATCGCTGCTGAAAAGAAATGAAAAAAAAAAATAATTCAAAGTTTGGAAATTAGCAACTATTGGATTTTTATAATGGATATGGATGTTAGAAAATTAGTTAGCGAGGAATAAAAAAAATTTTAATTATTAATTTGTGACAGAAAAGCGCGTAACAAATACGTTAGAAGGAGCACTGTTATTCGGTTAGTAGGAAGGCGAAGAGGTAGTCTTCTCGGAGCGCATATCGCTCTGTCTATGCGTGAGCGAGAGTATGCGAGTATGTGTGATATTACAACGAGATATGAACCTACACACACAGCCTCTACGCTAGAGACGCAAGAAAATAAGAGAACGAGAATTTACTTGTAGTATTCGCTCCTACTCTCGAAAAGATTGCTCTCGATCGTGAATCAATAGGAATTTAATTGAAAATATTTATGCCGCTATTATTTTAAAGAATTAGGTAATGCGTCAGTGAAGCTGACGTTATAAAATTTCGATAAATGAACAATTTATTTCGTTCTTATCTCATGCCTCGTGTAATCACGTTCGATATGAGCGTGGCGAGCGCTTCATATAGTACAGGTCAGAGAGGCTGACCAACAATAAAAAAGAAACAATTGTATACTTCGTGCATCCCGATATAATTATGATTTGACGGTAATATCCTATAGCGTAGTATTGTTTCAATAAATCACAATTTAAACCTTCAGTGACGCTTCACAGTGTGATAATGAAAAATTACAGAGCTGATCCTTCGAGGATGCATAAGCTCGATGAAATAATCACAAGGAGGTCTCGAGTTTGTGTGAATTGTGTTTTATTTAAACATTGTTTCGATAAATCACAATTGAAACCTTCAGTGACACTACACAGTGTGATAATGATAAAATTGGAGAGCGGATCCCTTGAGGATACATAAGCTCAGCTAAATAATCACACGGAGGTCTCGAGTTTCAGAATTGTGTTTTATTTAAACATTTCCTCCCTAAGATCACCAGTCTAATGCTCTAACTCTAAGGTCCAACATCCAGCGCAATGCTGGGGCTTTCCAGAGAGTTAGAGTCCTAATCACGAACTCAGGATGAATTTAAATTCGAAGGAGCAATGCTCAACAATTGTTATGAGACATTACCCTTAATCGTTGACAACACGTTGTTGAACTTGGAGTTTTAGAATTTTCAGAAATAATGTGTCGGAGCTCCTTGTGCGTGCCCTTAAATAGACTCAGGGATGAGAGGAGAAATTTCCCTACTTCGATGTTAAGATTGATGACGGGTGGGAATTTGGTGTGAGGGGATGACCACAAGGGTCAAGAGTCGAACTCAGAAATTCCCACTCCGCGACAATAATTTGAAACCGCGTAATTCTGGATTCGCGGGTCTCATGAGTTCCCGCGAGTATCAGGAGATTATTAGAGTGAGTAGGTAGACGCTCGCTCTCGCGACTGAAGGCGTGTCTCGAGGGCTGGTCTCTCGCTACGCTGGCCGCCGTGACGTCAGAGTACCGAGAGAGTCGCTGCTCCTTTCGTAGACAAGGGGCGTAACTGATGGTTCGGCGAGCGTGTTATCACGCGAATGGAACGTCACCCGAATTACTAGGTGTGACTTGATAATCGATGAGCGCGATGGCGCTTTCCTAACGTTACGAGGCTCTAAGGAGCACTCCTCCTTGTCTACGAGACGAGTAAGAGGGGCGCTCTGCCAGCGTCCCGTTACAATATATATATATTTCCGTCGCTCCGCATCGTAATTCGTCTTCAAACGATTATCTGAAGATTGGATGGACTGTTCTCGATTGATTAGTTCGTTGGATTCACATGAACAACACCGTAAAACGATCGATACGTTCAGTGGCATATATTAGCCAAATTTGGAGCTTTAAAATATCATCGATCCTCTTCAAAGAAGGAAGCCCTGGATTAAATCGAGGCCATGTCACTTCAATTGATCGAGCGTCCAGTTTTTGCCACGAACACCGGTCGAGCGAACGTCAATAATGCGATAAGTTGCCTATTATTTCATCTATTTATGTACACAAACAAACAAACTCTGATTTTCGATGTTGTATGGGAGATGATTTGAATGTGAGGATGAATGTGTGTGAGTATATGTATGTTGAAATTATCGCGGATTTTGTAATGAAATAGATTTACACTATTTTGTCTGTATGTACGAGCAGTGCGTTAGAATATTCGATATTGAGTTATAAAAATATTTCTTGGAAATTCCTTTTTTTTGTTGTATTATCTTACGTGATTCCGTAAATACTAAATTGCTTGTGTTATTTTCATATGTGTGGATCTCTGATAATTATTACAAAGATAATATATATATATATATATAGATGTGTCTGGATTTTTAACATTAAAAAATATATCAGACAGAGAAACGAAAATTATTGAATTTGTTACACTATGTAGAAGAAAAATTAAAAAAAATTGTATATTCGTATTTAATCCAAAAGAATACGCTTACCAAATTTCATTGAATTCTAATAATTTCGAGTTTTCCTATGCTTTTAACATGGCAACATTGTTGTATGTAGCCAACCTCGTTAACATGGTTTAGCATGGCAACATTGTATCGCTTGTACCGAAACTCCTCAAGATTTTTAAGACAAAAATTCTGATTTTATCCAAAATCGAGCAGCGGAAGACTTTTTATAATAAATTTTCCAATCCATAATGCCAAAATTAGAAAGAAAAAGTTAAAATCTATGGCTCATATGTCGCTTCGAGAAATTTTCAAAAGTTGTAGGTATTCGTTGCATTCCGATGACAGAATTTTTCATATTATCAGAAAAAGTTTATGCGAAAACTTCCCCCAAAACCTTTTTTTTATATTTATTATACCACAAATGAAATAGAAAAATAAAAAAAACAAACATAGTGCACTTCAGCCCCAGCAAAATTCAGAAAATTGGGATGTATTTATTGCATTCCGGCGACAGAACATCCATGACTCATATGGCGCTTCAGAAAGTTTTTAAAAGTTGTAGGTATTCTTGACATAACGCACTTCATCCAACGAAATTGGAAAAATTTTTATCCATCCATTCCGTTGTCAAGCCAGAAATTTTCATCCTATCCAAAAATGTGCCTTCGATGACTTTTTATAATTATTTTTCAAACTCTCATTACTACAATCAAATCTGAAAAGCGGAAATACTTAGCAGAATTAAAATACGGTGACGCAATAGCGAGGCCTGGCCCGATTGCGTCACGAGAAGTTCGCTATCCTTAGAGACGCCGTAGTGAGGCTCAGCCCTATGGCGTAAAGAAGGAGGCGATAACAGTGGAGCACTGGTTGCTCATGATCCGAACGAGAGTAGTCGTTCTTGCTTTCCGAGTTAAAGTTATCTCCTCGACGGGCAAGATGGGGGAATTTGGAGGTGACTCCTACTCCTAGCAAAGACCTCGCCGGTCAGTGCACGAACCTGCACACCTCTCCACGAGAGAGAAGAAAATCTCAAAAATTCTAAGTTTTGATTTTTGAACAACTAACCAATGTTCAAAAATCATGAAACGTTGCAAAATCATTCAACTTATGTTGCCGCAGTGAAAGCGAAGAAGCATAAATGCACAGTGTTCAGGAATGAGCAAAGCTACGTCGGTAGTAGCGATTCAGCGGGAGAAGGGGGGGGGTGGCGCTCCGCCGTGGATGTCGCCACTTACCGGGCTACACAAATTTCGGGAACAATTACCACGGGAGCGACGTGACGCGCGACGCATGCGCGCGGCTCGTCGTCATCGATAATACTTATCGATCAATCAGTCTTGATTTTTTTTTTGAACTGGCGACTAATTGCGAATTTCTCAGTTAGTCGCCAGTTCAATTTGGAAAGCATCAAATGGCTCCTGAGCTTTGTAATTAATCGAAATGACATGCCAAATTTACCCCCACCACCACGAATCGTTTTATTCAGAGAAAGTATAGTCTCGGCGAGCCTCGGGCCAGCAGACGACAGAGCTGTCAATGTACTTGTCCCGGGACTCTACCAAGTCTCTTGATAAAAAGTCTATGGCTGCTTACTTTTCGATGCGCTCAAAATTTTATTTGCGAATAGCCACAGAAACAACAGAAATTACTGAATTTCGTTCGACCCAATGTGCACAATATTCATTCACTTTCCTTTTCTACATGTGTCATAATGAATCCGAAAAGAAGATTTCAGGAAGTCATCGGGTACTCTTTTTTCAGTAGGATCAAAATTTGTATCATTGGTATGCAGGGGATACCTATAAACTTTGGAATTTCTGTCAAGCGACATGTGTACCAAGTATTTCCACTCATGGGCTCCAACTGTGACATATGAATTGGAAAACTTGTCATAAAAGACTTCAGCGGCTTGTTCTTGAACAGCTAGGATCTAAATTGCTGTCTTTGAAACCCCATCAATGCCTGAAAAAGTTTTGAATTCTATTGGACTTGAAGTTCGCTGTGGTTTTTGCTTTTCCTCTTTAGTACTGAAGAATTGGAAAAAGTTGTTTCAAATGGTTTTCTGCTGTCTTAATTCTATTAGTATCAAGAACTAGATAATTGGAATGCAGCGGACACCTGCAAACTTCGGAAATTTTTTGCGACATATGAATCGACATAGATTTTAACTTTTTCTTTCTAATTTTAGCATTATGGATTGAAAAATTTATTATAAAAAGTCTTCCACTGCTCATTTTTGGATAGAATCAGAATTTTTGTCTCAAAAATCTCAAGAAAAACACATAAAAAACTTAAAAATTTGGTTGGTTCTGAAGTGCACTATGCTCTTTTTTACTTTACTTTTCTCATAATATATTTAAAATAGCGAATTCAGAAAGTTTTTGGATGCTCTGTTTCTGATAGTATCAAAATGAGATTCATTGGAATACAGCGGATACCTACAAACGTAGACATTTCTGTGAAGTGGCTTGTGTGCCAAGTATTTCCACTTTTTGACTCCGACTATGTCATATGAATTGAAAAATTTGTTACAAAAGTCTTCGGCTACTCATTTCCGTTGAGCTTGAAGTGCGCTGTATTTTCCGCTCTCCCTTTTTAGTTCTGGGATATTAAATTTAGAAAGTAGTTTTGAAAAGTCCCCTTCTGCTTTTTTTTTGTAAGTATCAAAATGTACACTACCGCCGAAAAGTTTGCGGACAAAAGTCCGAAAAAGTTCCCACACTTTTTTTCGTATCATTCCGTCGATAATGTAGATGAAAAAATTTAATGAACGGAATTTAAAAAAAGAAGAATCCCATTTCAATTTGATTTTTTTGAAAAATATTTGCGATTTTTTTTACGATTTGAACGTCATTTTTGAAAACGACCATTTTTCGTCTTTTTCCATTTTACAGAGCGACCGCGTTTTCAGTAGAGTTTTATTTTTCGAATTTCTCTCACCGGATCTTAAAAAGATTAAGTTTCAATTCCGTTTTTTTCTTCTTTCAAAAAAAGTTATCATGTTTTTTGCGAAAAAAGACAAAATTCAGAAATTTCTGCGTAACACGAAAACTATCGCATGTAGAAAAAAATATCAGAGGAGTGAAAAGTTGCCTCCAAGATTGTTCTAGTCACGAGATTTTTTCAGGAATTTTTTTTTTCGTCAATTCTGGTCGAACTCCAGGTATGTCAATTTCCGTTATTCAAAAACCATGGGTTTATTTACCAGAAGTTCAAGTACAAGGAGTTTTAGTTCTTTATTTCAAATGTGTTGGAATTTTTCCCGATTTTTTTCGAATTTTTCAGCCCGACGATGTTTGTTTCGAATTTGGGATTTGATTGAAATGATATGGGGGATAAAAGTTTCATATTTCAATTTGAAAAGGTTTTGGATTTTCAAAGCCTAGTTTCTCCACTTACTGATTGAACTTGTGTCGTGAAAGAATTAATGAAGTGAAGCCGCCGTATATTTTCGAGAGACTCGTTGAAAGGATGCCGCGTATAGTCAAAAAGTGCCGAGTACCAAAGACGGTTTTTTCGACGAGACACAAGGTTAATCGGTGAGAGATGAAATTAGTCTACATGAATTCAAAACCTCTCGAAACCGAAATATAAAACTTTTATCCCTCATAATATTTAAATCCGATCCCAAATTCGAAATAAACATCGGTGGATAAAAAAATTAGAAAAAAATTTGAAAAAAATCCAACCCGTTCAAAATGAAGAAATGAACTTTTTGGTACTTGCACTTTTGGTCAAAAAACTCATTTGGCCGAACGGAAAAAATCTGAAAAAAATCTAGTGATTAGAGCAATCTTGAAGGCAACTTTTCACTTCTCTGAGATTTTTTTCTACTTGGGATAGTTTTCGTGTTACGCAAGAATTTCTGATTTCGTTTTTTTTCGCCGAAAACATGATAACTTTTTATTGAAAAATCGTACCGGAACTGAAATAAAAACGAAATTAAAGCTTCAGCTTTACCTTTTTGAGATCCGGACAAAGAAATACGAAAAAAAATTCCCACTGAAAACGCGTCCGCTCTCTAAAAGGGAAAAAAGCCGGAAATTGGTAGTTTTCAAAATGACGTCCTAGACGTGAAAAAGATCTCAAAATTTTTTTAAAAAAATAATATGATATTTAAAAAAATCGAAAACGCCGTTTAGAAGAATACAAAAAAAATTACAAAATAAGTTAAGATCTGTTGAAATATACGTGGCCAAATACGGGAAGCTTTACTGCGTTTCAATAAATTTTCAAATACGGTTTGATGTTGATAGAAAAAATAATAAAGTTCGGAAATTCAACTATGTCACCAACCAAATTGCAAACGTAAAAAAGTTAGATTCTAAAAAAATTGTGAACGAAGTACTTGGCGAGGATTTTTCCATGAAATTAGCGTAGTGTATAGATCATGCTCACGAACTCGCCAAGTACTTCGTTCAGAATTTTTTTACAATCTAATTTTTTTACGTTTGCAATTTGGTTGGTGACAGTTGAATTTCCGAACTTTATTATTTTTTCTATCGACATCAAACCGTATTTGAAAATTTATTGAAACGCAGTAAAGCTTCTCGTATTTGGCCACGTATATTTCAACAGATCTTAACTTATTTTATAATTTTTTTTGTATTCTTCTAAACGGCGTTTTGGATTTTTTTTAATATCATAGGGAAACAAGGGACCACCAATGTACTTGTCCACGTTTTTTTCCCCGTGAGGGGATTTTTGCGATTTGAAATCACTTCTTTTTTCTAAAATTTAAAAATATTTGTGTTCATATTAACTCCTATGGAGACTGTATATAATTACAATCCGCACTTTAAGCTATTTTACATTTTTATATTTTGTGGATGAATATTTTCACTGCGAGATTTAGATATTTGAATACTCAGGATCACGAAAAAAAATGCTCATTAGTCTGTTCAAAAGTTTATTCTGAGATCATTTTTTTTCACAATTTATCAAGAGACTCGGTAGAGTCTCGGGACAAGTACATTGACAGCCCTGTCGTCTGCTGGCCCGAGGCTCGCCGAGACTATACTTTCTCGAAACAAAACTTTTCGCGGTGGTCGGGGTAAAATTGGCACATCATTTTATTCGTTTTCGAAGCTCACGAGTCGTTTGAGGCCTTGAAAATTGAACTAGAGATTCATTAAGAAATTCTTATTCGAATGAGCCCAAAATTAGCTTGATTCGTGCCGTAATTGCTGAGAAAAAACTTTGCACGGGCTTAAGATTATGCAAAAGTTATTAGCACATTCAGGATTTTGACGTATCTGTATACGCGTACTGACCGCTACAGACAAAGGCTCCGTGTCCTCCATGATCACCAATCCTCGGTGAGAGAATTCTCGTTCCAACCAATGAGCGTTGAGAAAACTCCTCGACCAATTATGTTGGAGCTACGAACTAGCTTGCGTGATGTACTTTCATCAGGCTGATCGAAGGGATCGGCGATGACAGCTAGACAATATGGCTGCGCCCGGGTTGTTGTGCGTGTGTTTTCGCCGCGGTTTCAATTTTACGATAATTGTAAAATTACAGTTATTTTTGTGTTCTCGATGCTTCGTGTGCGTTCGTTCGCGACCAGTGAATCAGTGTGTGAAGTGTGATATCAATTTAAAGTGTGTAAAAATAATTATAAACGTCTTATTATTCGAGTTAATGATTTCGATGTGAAAAGTCGACGGTGTGAACGAAACTCTTCAGGTTTCCTTTGAGTTAATTAATAATATTAATTCCTAACAACTCTTCACACCGAAGGGCGATCAATATTGCACGCATTTCTGTCGCGTACAAACGAAGTAAAATATAACCTGCAATGTATGTGTGATATATATCGTTCGGTAATATTTTATAAAAGTTTGATCGGAGTTCCAAAAACAGTGCGGGATCTGCGAGTTGAAAATTATTTCGAAGCTCAGTGTATGAAATATGTGTTAAGCATTTAATTTATTCGTCTTCAATTCGTCGTTTGAAATTATCGAAATAAAAATGTGTGCTAACCTAATTATACGTCTGTCGAAAATATTTTTAAAGTGTTTTGATTACCTATAGCTGCGAGAAATGTATAGGTTCGTTAACCTATGACTTGGAATCAGAAATTTCATTTGAAAAACATGGAGTTATTGTATACATTCTGATGAATTCAAATAAAAAAACGAAATAAATGTATGCTCATTAGTTCTCGTGTCATCATTGTCTGATAATTAAGTTGTCATATTTTTCTACATATGTTCATCAATTCAAATAAACCATCGAAAACTTGGATCAAATAAATGCGTGCTAATTGAGATTATTATGTTATCATTATTTCAATTACTTGTCATATTTTTCTTCATTCAGTTCGGTCGTGCCCTTTGGTCTATTTTTTTTCTCATGGGCACGCACTCTATCAGTACCAAGTTTCATCAATTGATTGGAAAATATGTGCGCTGCACATTTCTACTTCTTCACTTTCATTGCGGCAACATGAATTGAAAGATTCAAAACAAAAAGTCTTTAGCGATGCTCATTGATAGATGGGATAAAAATGTCTGTCATTGTGATGTAATGGATACATCCAGAATTTATCCTGGAATCTTAAGTTATTCACTTCCTGCTTCGTTTATTGGACAAGAATTCAAAAAGTTATTTTAAAAAGACTACCGATGCTTTTTTTCTAATGGGTATAAAAATTTGTGTCGCTAAGATGCAGCGGTCACCTACAAAGTTTGACAACTTTATGAAGTGACGTGTACGTTGAGTATTTCCATGTGTTGTGTGTGAATGTGGCACTATCAATTGAAATATTCATTACAAATAGCCTTCGGTTGATTATTTTTCAATGCAATCAAAATTTTTGTCTGGGAATGGCCATGAAAACATGCAAAATTTCTCAATTTTGTTAGACCCGATGTGCGATATGTTCTTTCATTTCTTTTGTTCCGATGTATCATAATAAACTTGAAAAAGAAAAAAGAAAAAGAGGAAGTCGTCAGGTGCTGTTTTTCTGATAATATCAAAATTTGTGTCATCCGTATACAGCAGTACCTGCAAACTGTGAAACATCTGTGGAGCGGCATGGGTACCAAGTATTTCCACTCTTCAGCTCCGACTGTGGCATATATGAATTGAAAAACTTGTTACAAAAGTCTTCAGCGGTTTCTGAATAGCTGCGATAGCAATTGCTATCTTTGAAACCCCATCGATGCATGGAAAAGTTTTGAATTCTGTCAGCCTTAAAGTTCGCTGTGCTTATTTTGCTTTCTCTCTTTAGTTCTAGCATTATGAATTTCAAAAGACATTTCAAATAGATTTTCGCTGCTATTATTCCATTATTAGTAAAATCCATTTACTCGTATTTCAACTTTTCAGATTTGATTGTGGTAATAAGAGATTGAAAGATTATTATAAAAAGTCATCGGATGCACATTTTTGAATGGAATAAAAATTCCGGGCTTTAGAACGCAATCAATATATCCAAAAAATTTCAAGTTTGTTGGACCAAAGTACGTTCTGTTTTTTCACTTCCCTGCTCAAGTTTTGGCAAAATGAATAAAAAAAAGTTTGTTTCATTCAGAAAATCTGCAGGTTCTATTTGTTTGATAGTTTCGAAATATTTATTATTGAAATGCAGTGGATGCCTGGAAAATTTGTTAATTTTGTGAAGCGGGATGTGTGCTGACTATTTTCGAAATTAGGCCCGTATTTACGATAATAAATTGAAACATTTTTATTCAATGAGATACCTTCTGTAGTCTTTGTTGGTCCGAAAGCATTGAAACTTGCGTGAAGCTAATGCAACGGACAAGACTATCTTCATTCTATTCTCTTAATAACTTATTCTAATGTCTTGGACAGGATCTTAGTTTTAATTTTTCTGCTTCGTTCAAAATATTGTTTCGAAACACCCGTAACGTACTGTTTGTACTTCTTGAATTCCACGAAAATAACTATCAATTCTTATTCTCATGGTATTGACTTTTTTAATATTATATATTATATAAAAAATGCCTAGCTTTTTTCACAATATAATCTATGTGCTTTCTCTAAAATTATGTAGACCGGATTTTTTGATTTTCCAATCATTGAAAGAGCGACATATTTCAGAATAGTCTTTCTTTTATCTATTGCATGAAAATATGAAAAAAATCTCTGGTCAACTTGCACCGGAATTTAATTTGGTCAATTGTAAATTAACTAGAGACTACTAAACGATTTGATTGCCGTACTGATAACCACTTGACATATGATTAACTAGAACATTAGGAAATTCCAGTTATATCTGGCCAAGTTAACAGACATGCGTGCAAGTAGGTATGTAATATCGGTCTCTCGATCATGGCTTTTGCCTTTTTTCATAATGATTGTCTGTCGATAGTTTGTGAATGTTAGATCAATTTAAACATTTGTCATTACTTTTTAACAAACAAACAAAACAAAAGATGGCGTTGAGTTGGCCGCAACTTTTTAAATATTAGTTCAATTTGATTTTTGCAAACGCCAATCGATTGGCAATCATTCGTTTGAAACAAATAATATTGTTGGAACGTTTGTTTGATCATTATTTTTCCAAAAAATTCAATAGTCTCCACGTTTGATTTTCCCGGCGCGGAGCAATAGGTGGATTCATCGAAAAAACACCCCTCGGGTTTGGTTACATGTAGTATTTGAATAGTATATATTAGGGTGATTCGTTTCAGGGCAACTTTTTTTTCGACCCATCGTGCCCGAAAATCTTTAGTTGATGCCCAAAAACGAAACCTCGCGAAAGGGGAGCGCTGTCAAAAAATATTTAGAGGTCGCGATTCGAAATTAAAGGTTTCCCATTTGATTAACATTGAAAAAAATGTTGTTCTCATTATTATTGGTACCATTCTGCGAATTTTGATGTGGCAATATTTTCCAAATGGTTTTTCGTAGGAAATTTGATGCTCTACAATAAAGCCCATTGGACCAAGTATGGAAATTCAATATTTCCCGCGGTATCATTACTAGAAGTGAAAATTATATGAAAATATCTATTAAAACAGCTGTAACGCCCAGGTTATTGAGTATATTGAAAAAATTCAAATGAAAACTTTGAAGAGTAACACGTTTGCTACAAAAAAGTTATATAAGCCGAGACTGTATATTCAAATCTTTCCGAGTTATAGGTGATTAAAGAGAATTCAAAAAATATTTTTTTGTTTAATCCAAACGAATTCCATTTTTATGAGATTAAGTATGTAAATAATGCAACAAATGTCGAAAGACATTTGTTGAATGGTTTCTGTGACGATTTTTCACCGGTTTGCAAAAATTTACATTACTTTAAAAAATTTTACGCTGCGTTCAACCCGGTTCTACGAAATTTGTTTTATGCAAGGGAATGCGTCCACTTTCCGTTATTCCACTCATGAATGTTCATTTAATTTGCACCACGCACGGAGAGGATAAAAAAATGGAAACTTCCGTTCCAGCAATGGAAACTGGAGACGACCTTGAATGTTCAGAAATTTTCACAGTGCAAAGGATAAATTTTCATAAAAATGAAATAAAATTTCTTGTGATATGCAGGGAATTTTATTTCATTTTCATGAAAATTTACACTTTGCGCTGTAAAAATTTCTAAGCATTCGAGGTCTTTCCCGGTTTCCATTACCGTAACGATAACTTTTACCATTCAATTTGCTCCGCGTAATAGTTTGTTTGAATTTATCCTCAAACGGTAGAAATATTAAAAAATCGGATTTGAGATTGTAAACCACTGACAGAATCCCGAAACGTTGAAATACGAAAAATTGTTCTTCCTCTATTTGACACGAGCAGTGCCACTGTCGCATCGATGGTGGGGTGGCATGCCTGGTACTACCACTACCATGCGACGGTAGCGGCGTCCGCGTCAATTGGAGGAAGATCTGAAACAAAGAAGAGTGAAAGACTTATTTGTTTCAAAGTTTCATTAACTCAAATTTTGTATAGTTTTTTTTATCTCTCACACGGATTAAAAATTGGAAGGCGAAGACTTCTTAGTTCAAGAAACGATGAAAAAAAAGTGCAAGAAAAAAGATTATTTAATTACTCGGATTCGAATTAGAAAAATTAAATGAACGTAAATTGCCGAAGAAAGGAGAGGTGCTGAGTGAGTTCATGCATAAACATATTTCTTATAACTGGAACGTGTACGAAAGCGCCAAATATGTTATAAATCATGTGACTGCAATTTATACGTAATACGAACCAGATTTTTCGGATCAAATTTTTCGGTTATTTTATGTCAGTAAATTAAAAATTAATGGAACGTCAATCTGTTTTTTTATTGGAACCTGTAAATTAATTTTTTTTCAACAAATAATCTGATTAAACATTCTTATTGACGTTACCGATGAATATATTTTCTAAGGTTGACGGAAAATCTCATAAGAAATGGAATTCGTTTGAATTGAACAAAAAAATATTCATTGAATTCTCTTGAATCACCTGTAACTCGGAAAGGGTTGAATATACAGTCTCGGCTTATATGACTTTTTTTGTAGCAAACTTGTTTCTCTACAAAGTTGTCATTCGAATTTTTTTGATATACTCAACAACCTGGGCGTTACAGCTGTTTTAATAGATATTTTCATATAATTTTCACTTCTAGTAATGATACCGCGGGAAATATTGAATTTCCATACTTGGTCCAATGGACTTTATTGTAGAGCATCAAATTTCCGACGAAAAGCCACTTGGAAAATATTGCCACATCAAAATTCGCAGAATGGTACCAGTAATAATGAGAACAACATTTTTTTCAATGTTAATCAAATGG
Organism: Campoplex capitator; assembly: GCA_037576405.1. Lineage (NCBI taxonomy): Eukaryota > Metazoa > Arthropoda > Insecta > Hymenoptera > Ichneumonidae > Campoplex > Campoplex capitator. Next base: position 170,507 of record JARBWI010000403.1, on the reverse strand, counting down.
GAAACCTTTAATTTCGATTCGCGACCTCTAAATATTTTTTGACAGCGCGCCCCTTTCGCGAGGTTTCGTTTTTGGGTATCAACTAAAGATTTTCGGGCACGATGGGTCGAAAAAAAAAAGTTGCCCTGAAACGAATCACCCTAGTATATATACGATTATATAGCGGGCCGGAGGATGTGAGGGGAAAGAAACCCCCTGTATTTGATTAGTATATACTATACTGTATGTAACCAAACCCGAGGGGGTTTTTCTTAATTCAAAGAAAATTATCGAACAAATGTTTTGAGTGATCAAACATTCACAAACTATCGTCAAAAATCATCATAAATTTAAAGAAAGGCAAAAGTCAAGATGGAGAGGTCAATTTTATATAGCACTCGCAGAACTTCTAGAAATAATGATCTGATTATCAGTAATGTTCCCAGGGTCAGCTAAAGCTAGATCGAGTATCATTCATCAATGTGATTATAATAAGAAAAAATATAATTTCGAGGAAATTACCATCGGTCGATAACAAGTGGTCATAGTACATGATGGGACGCAGCAGGATTTCCCCGTTTTCACGCTATCATGTATTTCCTCTTGTATTTGGTTAATTGATTTTTCGTTTACTTCACTTTACTTTAACCCTCTCGGACCGTATGTTGCTTCTACGCAACACGCACTTTGAAGCCCCATAAAACTGCATTGGTCGTCAAGGTCAGGATTCTAGCTGCCTAGTTTTATCAAGCAAGGTAAGATGGTACCATAGATACTTCTAAACCCTGAGCTAAACTGTTTTTACCCGTCAAGATATCAATATCGCGACTGCGTCCCGTGTCAAATTAGCGTAATGTGAAAACGTGTTTCAGTGATCGCAAAAAAAAAAAGCACGTCAACATTTGTTTTTCATATTCCAATCGTTATATCCTTCCAACTGGAAGTTGATATGATGTAATTACAGTGATATTCTTTAGATTTTATCGTAAATTTTCCCGATTTTACCCTCCAAGTGCCTGGTGCAGCGCGCATGCACCATTCAAAAATTCGTATTTCCCAAAGAAAAAATTGAAATGTCACGATTGATTCATCAAGTAGAAGGTATTTCGAGATAAAGCTGTGAAGAAAATAATTTTTATTCAACGTAAAATGGGTCTCGGTCTGAGAGGGTTAACTTTACAACGTCATTTTTTACTTTCATGTGATGATTCTTTTTACTTCACTTTTGCTATACTTTACGTAAAAATACTTGATTTTACGTTTTACGTTGAGTTTGTTTGTTTAATAATGTTGTAAAAAAAACGATTGCCAAAATGACTTTTATCGTGATAACGATGATACATTATTATAGGCTCAGTAATGAACACGTTTCTATGTAATCAATTCCTCAAAAAAGACAATCTTATTCTTGAGCTTTGAAATGCGATCTTCTGCCAATTCCGTCAAATCCGAAATCCTCAAATTGTTACTTTCGATTTCACGAGAAATTGAGTCTTTAAAAATCTGTGTATCTGTGATCGTACGATGTGATCTCGTTTTATGTCTTACGCCGAAAAGTTAAAAAAATTTCCGTTCAATCGACCAATCAGAGCGTTTTTATCGCTTGCCTTGGAGTTAATATATGTTAAATCAGTATGGTAGCAAAACTAATTACCAAACAAGCAACGCAAAGCGATTTCCTATAGAATAACGGTCGGTGGAATAAAATTAATTGAAGAAAAAACATTTGACCTACTGGGTTTATTCTATCACCTGACTGAACATTGAATTTTTTCAAATGTTATTGAATGATTAATTAGATGATGGTAAAACTTATTACCAACCAAGCACCACCAAGCGATTTTCTATTGAATAACGGTTAGCGAAATAAAATTAGTTGAAAAAAAAAAATATTTGGCTGACTGGGTTTATTTTATCAGCTGACTGAATGTTGAATTTGAAAAAAAAAATATTTCATGACTAGTGATAACAAAAGTTGTAACTTGTCAATTTATAACCACCAAGCAACTCTACATTGATAAAACATGTAATCGGAGTCATTTTACATAAAATTAACTTTGGCTGGTTAACTTTATGATAGAGCTAGTAATTAATCATTTATTAATAATGACAAATTACTAATCATTTTAATAACGCTACCATTAACCACCACATGACAACCTAGCGAGCCTATTTGATAAAAAGTCAAGAATCCAAAGTTGCCTGGTCAATTTCACGGAATTCTGATTACTTTTAAGAAAATTTTGAGAAAAGAAGCTTGAAATAAATTCATCGGGCCGGCGCACCACGTGCTTCGATTTTTCATAAGAATAAGGCGTAAAAAAAAACTCCGTTAGATATTGTTTCACATCGACCGAAAAACAATCCCACAGATATGCCGCCAACGTATTTTTGTGGACTACAAACTACCAAAAAAGTTTCTAGAGGCAAATAGCTTTGATCAACCGTTCAATAGTTAAAACCGTTTAAAGATTAGGGTGTATCGAGAAAATCTCTTTTTTCCGAGCTCCACAAGCAATTTTATCCCTATCATGCCCAAAGACCAAGTTAGCCAAAAGGAGAACTTGAAATAAAATTTTTCGGGCCGACGCATCACGTGCTTCGATTTCCCGTAAGAATAACTTGAAAAAAAAACTATGTTATGTTAGATGTTGTTTCGAATCGGCCTAAAAAAACATTTTCACAGATATGCCGCGTATTTTTGTATAGAATAAAATTCCCTACAAAAAAAGTTCGAAAATTATCTTTTGCCATAATATGAATAAAAGTGCTAGTGAGCTCGGAAAAAAAAGGATTTTCGATACATCCTAATTTTTAAACGGTTATAACTAATAAACGGTTGATCTGAACTATTTCGCTCCAGAAACTTTTTTCTTGTAGGGATTGTTATTATGTACAAAAATACATCAGCGGAACATCTGTGAAAATTTCTTTTCGCGCGATGTAAACCAATATCTAACGGAGTTTTTTTTTCAAGTGTCATTCTTATGGACAATCGAAGCACGCAGTGCGCCGGCGCGAAAAATTTATTTCAAGTTTTCCTTTTGGCTAACTACATCTTTTGGCATAATATGGAAAAATTTGTTTGTGGAATTCGAAAAAAAAAGATTTTTTCGATACATCTTAGGAATCTAAAAAAAACATTTAAACGTTAGGTTATCTAGACGATAACCCACGTATAATTGGTCCCGTACAAGAATTAATAGTCAAAAAATGAATGAAAAAGGTCGCCATCTAAGTTACATGCTGCATGAAAAATTTATGATATCAATACTAGCCCAAGTATTTGTTGGTAATTCAGAAAATTTATTTCTACGAAACAAAACAGGAATTAAGAGATTAAAAACTCAGCCGTATCAAGATGAGCAAAAAACCTCTTATGATTGCTGTCTTAGGAGAATTACTTTACTGAAAAATTAATAAAAAGGTCACTATCCCAGTTGCGTGCAGCTGTAACAATTAGGATATCAATACGAAGACAAGTATTTTTTGATGATTAAGAAGATATTAACATCGACGTATACTAAAAATACTTAACAAAATGATTAACTTTTAATATTAAAATTGCAATTCAAATGGAAATCCAATTAAAGGTGAAGTCATGCGTTACTTTTAAGCAGCAGAAACTTGTAAGAAAATATTCTTCTCCGAATTTCAGAATACCCTGGTATCATACACGACATTCGACGTCGATTCAATCGGAATGAATTATGTTTTAATACGTTTCAGGAGTACTTTTCCAGCCCATCACTTTTTAATCAAATTGCTAATTCAAATAAAAATCTAGGGTCTCTGTCAAAACTCAAATATCACAAGTATGTACATTGAGCAAATCAAAAAGTAAAAGTTACCGTTACCATATAGATACCGTGGAACACCTTGAATGGTTGCGAAATTCTATAGAGCATAGTGTATATTTATATAGAACGAAATAGATTTCCTTGTAATAGGGATGGGATTGTATTTTAATTTCATCCAAATATAAAGTGGGCAAGGTAAAATTTACCGAACATTCAAGGTCGTCTCCAGTTTCTATTACGGTAATGGTAATTTTTACCTTTTAATCCTCTCTTTGTACGTTTTCATTGTTGATGACGACTTCAATTGCCCTTTTCTCAACAATATCTTCATCGCTAGCCCTGAAGGACTCGAAATAAAATGAACCAACCAAGATGGCGTTGTATGAAGCTTGGATTATGTGAAAACTTTGGATTCAACTTTAATGCTCTATCCGTGGCGTACATTGATCTTTTAAACATTTACCACTGGTTATTTGAATATTTTACTAATAAATAGTAGCTTTCGATCGTGTGATATATTTTATTACTGACAATACAAGTTTTCAATATAGAATGTTAACGTTAGACATGTTTGTACTATCAGCATCGAATCTTTAAAAATGTACTAACAAAGTATCTTATAGAAATTCAAACCAAAGTCCTTTTGCTATCAAAACAAGATTCAGGAAGTTTTGAGAAAAAAGACGTGATATAAAACCCAAAAGTTCCCCTAGGGAAAAAAGGTCAGGACAAGTACATTGACGGTTGCTTCTTTCCTGATGATATCGAAACAAGTGTGGAAAAAAAATTTTCCATAAAATAAGAATCGTGAAAAAAAATTCCATAAAAAAAAATCATGAACCTTGCTGAAAATTATTTCACCACAATTGAAAAAAAATTTACGAATTAGTAGAAAACGTATTTAAAATAAAAAAATAAATTTGTAATTATTTTGTAAAGTAGAAAAAAATTGAAATAGAATGTGAAAAAATGTTGAATAAACCACTCGAAATAATTGCGAACAAAAATAACCGAAAAATGTCGCTAGGATACATTTTTAAAACCGATGACCCATTTTTCTCATCTTATTCTAAAGGAGGATCGACTAAATGAGTTTAAAAAGTTTCCATCGAAGTTACGTGCAGCATTAAAATTTATGATATCATTTCGAGGACAAGTATTTATTGGTGATTCGGAATATTCATTTCTACGGGACGCATCAGAAACTTGAAAAAGTGGAAAAGAATCAAAAAAGTTATCATCTAATTGTAAGTTACGTGCAGCACTAAAAATTATGATATCAATTCGAGGACAAGTATTTTATTTTATCAGTAATTTGCAATTTTGCCATGATGAAACTATGTTTCCATAAGGGTTGAGAATACGTCCAGCTCAGGACGTCTGATCAAAATTACTAAAAATGAACAACCATAAAAAATCCCAAAATCTTGCTTTCCGACAACTAGAACCATACCAACCCATTTTTTAAAAACATATTTCGGTCCAAGGAACAGTGAAGTCATGAGTTACTTTGTGACAGCAGAAACGTATAAGAAATCTTTCTGCCCATGACTTTTTGGTAAAATGGCTGATTCAAAAAAATCACATCGAAGGGGAAGTCATTTGTTACTTTATGGTGGTAGAGACTTATAAGAAAATCGATTCGTCCCGTACTTTAAGAATCCCCTGATATCATTCACAACATTTGACGTCAATTGGATCGGTACAAATTATGTTTAAATACGTGTTAAAAGTACTTGTCCGGCCCATCACTTTTTATTCAAATTGCTCATTCAAATGAAAATCAAAGAAAAAGTTGAAATTATTGAACAGTAAACCAGCCGCTACCACGTCTCTTAATATAAGAAAAAAAATTTACTTTGAATTCCAGGAAACGCTCATGTCATACTCAACGTTTAATGATTTTAACCGGATCAAATTGTGTCCACGAATGAACTCGAAAATTTATTGAAATGCGACGTATTTTCAGTTTAATGTTCTCAGCAATAATATAGGTTGTTTCTTATGTCGAATAGAATTTTCCCGCTAGAAGAATCGAAGAATAAAAAATTTTCGAGTTCATTCGTGGACACAATTTGATCCGGTTAAAATCATTAAACGTTGAGTATGACATGAGCGTTTCCTGGAATTCAAAGTAAATTTTTTTTCTTTATCTATGTCTTTACAATAATTTTTGTTCATAGTATCTTCCATTCTTCGTACGTTCTTTTATATAAAATATAAGAGTATTTAATTCAATAAAAAGAACATTAATCTAGGCTTTGACTCGTTTTAATTTTCCTATTTTGAGTTCCTCTTTAATTTTAATTCGTTGACTCGCTATGTCTTTTTGTGAGAATGTCAATTCGCGGTTCGCCGTTACGTATTCTGCGTATAAGCAGACAAAAACGCCACAGTCGTAGCCATTTTCTTGTGCTGGTATTTCATTCATCGTCGTCAGTTTCCATTCTAATTGATTAATCGGATTTTTCTTTTTGTCTTTAGCTTCTGATGTCAAATACTCCAAAAGAGTATTGAGATACCTTATATTTTCCCCTTCCAGACTATCATAATAACAGATCTCTTTTTGTTTCATTTTAATAATAGCAAGGCACCAGTGATTGCCTAAGTGAATTGGTACCAATATAAATTCATAAAAAAAAATGTCGATTCCTTTGGTCCATCTTTTCACAGCACCAAATCCATTGACATGAACACGAGGAAAGAAGAACGAATTTACTGCGTATACTTTTGGATATTTTTCCTGTCCCGCATTTCCCCTTATTGCAATTAATTCAAAATAGGTATTAATAACCTCGTCATTGAGCGTCATTGGGCAATTCTTATTGCCCAACGTGACCAAATCTCGTTCTTCTACTATTCTCGCAATTCTCAGATGCTTTTTCTTTTTTTTCGGATTATTTTGTTGATCATCTTCTTTCCTCTTAGCGTTGTTTCCTGTTTTGATTGTCAGCTGTGCCTCCTCAGCTGCTTCTGTAGGATCCGAATTCTTGACGTTCCAGAAAAACTCTCCAACCTTCCATTGTTTCCATCCTTGTTTCTCTTCTCCTATTTTACACAGTGTGCTGCTCGTTGTATCATTGTCGATCGGAGACACGGGGTGGGGCGCCGCGAATTCTTTTTGCATATTTTTTAGAAAATGCTGTCTAGCTAGATGATGAAGAACATTTTCCCTGCTTGATCCCTGAGAATCCTTCATTTCTATTAGATTAAGCTGCCATATGGTCTGAACCGCTTTATCCTTTTTTTTCTTTTCTGTTTGTGTTTGTTTATTTTGTAAATTCTTTTTTTCGGACGGTTGAGGGTTTATTACCGGTGTTATTTCGATTTTCTCGTTTGTAGATTCCACATATTTTGATCTGTTCACAATACGTTCCTCTTGGCACCATGCTCCCTTCTGCCCGTCAGTCATTTGCGAAAAATGCTTTTTTATTGAGTTGTTAGTTTGTGTCGCCACGTCTATTTTTTTTTCCTACATTGATATTTTTGCCCATTTTATTACATTTGTTAACGTGCTCATATAATTTTCATGTTCCCTTTTTATCTTTTTCTTACCTCTATTTGTGCTCTTTCTACCTCGAGTATTTAATTTATTTTTGTAATTCCACTGGATGAGTGTCGATTGTTTTCGAAACAAACGTTTGTTTCCAAATGACGCAACCGTAACGTTAAGCCTGCGCCTACGCTTATTCTTCTCGAACGTTCCTTTCGTTGTGATGTCAGAATGTCATGGCGTCTCCACCCACGCTTACCGTCGCTTACAGGCGCCACTTACCGGCAACCGTACTTCTGAAGTTCGGCCGTACCGAAGCGCCACCGACTATCGGCGGATTTTTTTTCGAACTAATTTTCGGACTTTGGCGTTTTCTCGCTCTATGCATGTTTTTCAGCTATTTTTTATGTTTTTCAGCATTTATTCGGTTCCTGACGCGTGTTTAAACAATAAATCGTCTATCTAAATAATAATTAAGGTGCTCTTTAGCAATTTTTCACGATATTTCGGAAAATATTAATATTTTTATTGTCGCAAATATTTTTATCGCATTCTTGCGTATTCGCCTAACGACAATTTCATATTTTTTAATCGATATTGTTCATAACTTTTTAAATAATGATAATTTTATTATCGGAAACGCGTTTTTCGTAATTCTCGAGCCCTAAATAATAATAATAATGCGATAAATCATATGTTTTTGCATTTTTATGCGTATCTTTTAAAATAACGACATTTTTATTGTCGGTAAGGTAGTTTTCGAGTTCGAGTTGATAATTTATAAACAAATTTATTCTAATATTGTAATTTTTTGTTTCTTTTAAGATTTCATACATTTTTTTGTGTTTTTCTTCGTTTTTTTCTATGTTTTAACAGGTCCCGTAACGTCGGAACGGATATATCGGTAAGTACAGGTAATAGTGAAATTCAAATAGAATAAATGAAATTTGAGCGGAAAAATTATGAAATTTTGATAAATCTTCAAATGTTTTGATTGATTACGTTTGGAATCAAGGTAAAAATGAAAGTTGGCGGATAAATTTACTTATAACTTGGTAATCTTATTTGTTATTTGCATTTTTAGTCTAATTTTTGTATTTTTTCAGGTTTTTTGAGCGGAAAAATTATGAAATTTTGATAAATCTTTAAATGTTTTGATTGATTACGTTTGGAATTAAGGTAAAAATGAAATCTGGCGGATAAATTTACTTATAACTTGGTAATCTTATTTGTTATTTGCATTTTTAGTCTAATTTTTGTATTTTTTCAGGTTTGAGATACATGCCTCTTTCGACTTCGGTATCTGGATTTTCAATAATAAATGTTGCGGCTGCTATCTGTTTTTTAATTCTGTAAGGCCCGTCGTAAATTGAGAAAAATTTGGCCATTTTTTTGTTAATCGGGTCGCTTACATTACAAGCTTTTGCCAGGACTAGATCCCCTTCGTGAAATTCGATTAAATTATGTTTCCTATCAAACTTTTGAGCTCTTTCTCGGCCTTTTCTTTCTATCCTGTTCCTAGCAAGCATCATTTTGGCTTATATCCCTTCTTCATCTTCTAAATTCTCTTCTTTTTCTATTTGAATCCAATTTCTCCAAATTCTTTGGGGTTTCTCATTCTTTTGTATTTCGATCGGAGTCATTTCCGTCGTCTCGTGATGCGTTTCGTTCATACAGTCCTCGATAACTTTAACCCATTGCAACCAATCTGTGTGCTTATCTGTTAAAAAAGTCCTGAAAAATCTCCCTATCTCTCTATTCACTCTCTCTACTATGTTTCCCTGCGGATGTCTTATAGACGAGAAAACTCCTTGTATTCCTTCACTCTCTAGCTTATTGAGCCATAATCGCGATGTAAATTGCGTACCGTGGTCAAATTGTAATTTTTTCGATTTTCCGTGTTCCGGAATGTAGTGATTAAAAATTTTATTAATTGTTGACTGCGCGGTAGCTACTCTGAGTGGATATAACACAACGAATTTTGAAAATGCATCGATTGTTACTAGGATATGCTTCATTCCTCCGTTAGTTACGGGTAATGGTCCAAAAAAATCTATCGAGACTATATCTCCCGGTCCCTCAGGAATTATATTTTGCTGAGCAGCATAGGAATGCTGATTCGGTACTTTATTTCTTTGACAAGAATCACATGACGCAAGAATTTGTCTGATAGCATGGTACATTCGCGGGTACGTAAAATCTTCTTTAATCATTTTCCAAACTTTTTTAGCGCCTACATGACCGTACATTTCGTGAGTTTCAGATACGAGAGGATGGAGAATCTCCCTCGGTAAAATAACTTTCCAAGAATCTTGATTAACCGCTTTTAATAAAATATTGTTTTTTATCTGATATTTATCGTCTGGTTCATTTACGATCCTTTCTCTAATTTCCCTTATCCTTTCGTCTCTCATTTGCCATATTCCTACCTGTCTAATTCTTTGTTCCAATCCTTTGGAAGGTTTTATAGCGAGCATCGTGCTAATAACCATCTCCCTTCCTTTTCTACCTCCTACATCCGGTGGATTTAATCGACTCAATACGTCTGCCACGACGTTCCTTTCTCCTGGACAAAATTCAAATTTAATATCATAGTCCTGAATAGCTAAAATCCATCTCGTTAATCTTTCGTTTAGAAGCTGGCAATTTTTTAAGAACGTTATGGCTTTATGATCTGTAATCGCTTCTATCTTTGCTCCTAACAAATATGTTCTAAACTTTTTCAAAGCCCAAACAATCGCTAATAATTCCTTTTCTGTCGTCGTGTATGCCAATTCGGATCCCTTTAACGTTCTACTCGAAAAACATAATTACCCCTAAATCGCCATTTTCATCTTTTTGAGCCAAAGTGCCCCCCAAAGCATAGTTACTCACGTCAGTTTGTAAAATATATCCCTCCGTAGGATCTGGATGCGTGAGAAGCACGTCTTCGACAAACAAATTCTTAATCCGTTCAAAAGCTTCTTTTTCTTCTTTGTCCCATCGCCATTTTGTTTCCTTTTTTAATAATTTTGATAATGGGATGGTTTCCTCCGCGTGTTTTTTCGTAAATTTGGTATAGTAATTAATTAAACCGAGAAATCCTCTCAACTGTTTTAAATTTTTAGGAGGCGGAAAATCGTGAATCGCTTGAATTTTCGCGGGCTGTGGCTTTATTCCTTTTGTTGTTAAAATATGACCGAGAAACTTTACTTCTTTTCTGAAAAATTTGGCTTTCTTCAATTTAATTGTCATACCATGTTGCTGCAAACGTTCTAGGAGTTCGTCCAAATGTCTCATATGTTCCTCGAAATTTGAGGAAATGCACAATAAATCATCGACAAAATTAATGACGTGATCTCCCAGACCGTATAAAATTATATCGAGCGCTCTTAATAAGGCAGCTGTACTTGTTTTTAAGCCGAATGGTGTTACCGTGAATTCATAAACCTTTCCCCTGTATCGAAACGCGGTATACTTCATCGAATCGGGATGAAGTGGAATTTGCCAATAACTATTGGTGAGATCTAGCGTGGTCATAACTTTAGCTGCACGACATTTCTGAAAAATTTCCTCCATATTAGGTACCGACTCATGGTCGTCCGCCATTACCTGATTTAATTTTCTAGCATCTAGACATAATCTAACTGTTCCGTCTTTCTTTATTACGGGTATTATAGGATTTATCCAAGCGCTGTTTGACCTCTGAATTATTCCGCAATCTAGTAATTTTTCTATTTCTCTGTCTACTTTTTCGCGATGCATTAACGGAACCTCGTAATTGTGAGCGACTATCGGTTTGTCTGTCGTTATCCCTAATTTATGTTCATAAACTGAAATTCTTCCTGTATCTTTACGAAAAACATCCCTTCTATTCCAAATGACTTGTTTGTGAATTTCTTTTTCTTTTTCGGAGAGTTCGGTTTGTTCAACAATTTCGTCTATTTCTTCTAACGTTATCTCTTCCATGTTTTTCTCGTCAAAAATCAAATTTTGTACTGGCTCAAAAATGTCTACTTTTTTTTCTTTTTCAAAATCTGCAACTCGCTCTGGCTTAAAAATCTCTTCTCTTTTCTGCACTGTCTCTTCAAAATTTTCTTCTTTAATTTCTTCTTCTTTACTCAAAATTACTTCATTAAATTCTTCCTCAAAATCTTCTTTTTCTTCCTCTTCTGTTTCAATAAAAATCTCCTTCTCAACTTCTATTTCTTCTTTATTAATAACTCCTACTATTTTCTCTTTCTCACAAGCCCCTATCGTGGACACAACATCAACAATATCGTTATATTTAACTCGAAGAGACATTTCCTCTAAATCAATCAAACTTATTAATGGTTGCAAGGAATCGACTCCAAACAACACGTCCCTAATTAAGCCAGGCACTATCATAAATTTCACATAAGTTTTTATTTTCCCAATTTCTGTTACCGTCATTATTTGACTTTTAACTTTTGTCATTTTCCCCTTAATCGCACCTTTTACCGTAACTCCCGTTACAGGTAAAAGTGGACAATCTTTTAAAATCTCCTTATTTTCCAAATAAAATTCCTCCGAAATCGTAGTTACTTTTGACCCTGAATCTATTAAAGCTGTTACCGGAATACCCTCGATTTTAGCATAAATTTCGGGGCACTCAATTATCGGTACAGTCTCCCCGTTAATCTCCTCTCCTAACAGAAATTCCCTAGTATCCGTGAAAATTGTATTAATCGCGATCTTAGTTTTATTTTTATTATTTTCTTTATCGATGTTTTCGTTGTTTTCATTCTTGAGGTTCTCCGTTATTTTATCGCATGTTTCCTTATTTTTCGCCGTATCTTTGAGGTCCTCCGATAAACCGTCAAACAATTTTTTATTCTTATTATTTTTCTTCTTTATTTTCTTCGTATTCGTTGCACCTCGTACATTTTCTTCTTTTTCTTCTATCTGATTAATCTTTTGCACGGGTACAACGCTTATTCGTTTCCCGCGTTCGTAATCGGTTGTTGAGGCTCGTGTCGAATTTCCATTGATTGTATCGGTTGTGCGGCGTTGTTTCTTCTCTCGTAATTGTTATTGTTTGGTCGTTGGAATCCTCCATTATTTTGACCCTGTCTCCACTCTTGATTTCTTGGTGGATACCAGTTTTGGTTTCGATTTTGTTGATAGTTGGGATTTCCTCCCTGTTGATTACCCCAATTGCGATTTTGTTGATAATTCGGATTTCCTCCCTGTTGTGAGCGTTGATTATTATCGTTCCAATTCGGATTCCTGTTTTGTTGATCGAAATTTCCGTTGTTCGGTCGTTGATTTTGTCGGTTGTCCCAGTTATTGTATCCGCCGTTGTTTCTTTGGAAATTGAAATTCGTATTACCTCTGTTATAATTGTTTTGATAACCTCCTTGATTATTCCAATTATTGTTTTGCTGTTGTGGCATCCGGAATGGTCGTTGCTCATTTCCACTTCTATTTTGAATTTGAGGTTCTTTGTGTTTCTTTTCTTCGGAATTCACTGGTCCAGTTTGATCAATCTTCTCTAAAAATTCCTCCAATTGCTCGAATTTTTCGAATCCTCGGCTAATTATTGTGGCCTTGATTTCCTCAGTGTAGTGTCTTGATAACGAGGCGATAATATCTTTATCACTTGGAGAAGGAATCAAGTCACGCGCAGCTCCAAACAATTTAATGGCGTATTCGGCTTTAGAAATTTTGCCGCTTTCTTTCGCGTAATTTCCGATTTCCAAATCCGTTCGTACTTTTCGTTGCACGTCATGGTTCCAAAACTTATTAATGAATTTTGTCTCAATCTCCTCGAATCCTTCGACTTGATCCTGGATTAGAGCCCACCAATCTTTTGCTGATTTTTCCAAACATTGTCCCAATAAATATTTCATCTCGTTGATCGTAGGATTTGTCACCTCACAGTACTTCCGGAACTCTCGCATGAATTTCATTGGCCTCGTATTTTCCGTCGCATCGAATGTAGGCGGTTTTATTTTAATTTTATTAATTTGTTCGTAACGTCGCTCTTTTGTTTTATTGTGATTTTCTCTCTTTTTTACTTCCGGTTGTTCATCGTCGGATTCCTCTTCTGATTCTTCGATTTTGTCTAATCTTCTTTGTTGAGTAATAATCCGTGTGCTTTCTTTGTTTGGACTATGTAACCTGTCCTGTGATTCTAAAGCGTCCATTCTTTTACGCAGAGTGTCAAAATCTAATTGCATTTGAGCTACATTTACATCCGTTACAGCTTGTCTTTCAGCGTTTTCTTGAATTATCCGCGTCATTCCGGTTACATGACGTTTAATCGGATCATAAATAGCGTGAACGTCTTTAGCAATTTTCGCCTGCGTTATTTTCAAACTATTACCAAATTCCTCTCGCAAATTCTCGATTTGACCCTCCATTCTTTGCATTAACTCGAAAAGATTCGTTCAAATATCGTCTCTATTTTCATTCGATGATGGCCTATTTGTATCGGATTTTGGTGTTTCAAAGCTTTCTTCTCTGGTTTCTTTCTGATTTACTTTATCTTCAGATTCTGGCCCAAAATTGCCCCTCGATTCGTTAAAAGTTTTTCCTGCACCTTGAGGAGGAATCGTTACTTCTACATTTTCCTGCGTAGGATTATCAACATTTTGAAAACCGGAATCGCTTGTCATTTCTTTATTATCCGCCATTTTAATAAATCTATTAATTTTCATTCAATTTTAAACAAGATTTCTCACGTCCTTTTGCAATACCTGCCCCACGTTGGGCGCCAGTTATAACGTTATACACTTATCGACCGAGTGCACGTCGCTACGCGTCGGTTCGTGCTTCTTAAATTAAAAGGAGCAGGTATGAAAGAACGTGAAAAAACGCGGTTTTAATGTGAAAAATATAACAAAATGAAATTTATTCAATTTTAGCGATGCGTTTACAAAATAAAATCTCGCGGATAAATTTATAGAGAGATTTTGATCGCGTTACGGGATTTACGAAAATTGTTTCTTATTTTTTTTTTTTTTTTTTTATATTCATCTTCCACTGGTATACCCTTTCGGGTTTTTACCGTCCCCCCCTGTTTCCCCGTGCGGCACGGACCGACTTTCGTTTTTCACTGTACCGCATTTGCCAAGGGTGGAGGGAAACCGCGAAAACCTCACCGATACAGCGTGTAGCCACAACTAATGCCCCCTGTTGGCATTGCGAGTATACTCGAGCACGGCCACCAGATAGCGCTTAGGAGGGCCACCTCCTCTTTCCATCTAGTTCCATGAGCCAGCTGATGCACGGCTAGAGGGCCACCATCCGAGCGATAAGAACCGCTCGGGAGGCACCGCCAAACCGTGCTTCGACCGCCCATGCAACATAGCGAGGATTTTTGGACCTTCCAATATTTAAGGTGGTTGCCCAGCCACCAGGATTGCAGCTCAGAAACACATGAAAAATTTCAGAGGTGTATGCCGGGATTTGAACCCGGGTCGCCTGCGTGCGGACCCGAGCCCTCGTCCCCTAGGCCACTGCTCTCCCTTTGAAAATTGTTTCTTATTTTTCTTATTTTTGTTTGTTATTTTTATTTTGTTTGCGATGTATTCGAATTCCTAACGAACACGAAAATTCGAGAGAAATAAGAATTGTTGCAATTTGCTGTATGAAAATCCGCGAGGATTTTCCAGATTTACCAAATGAATAAACAAATTTTTATTTCCGCTTTGTTTTTGTTTTATTAATTATCGCACGCTGCACTGCTTATTAACCTGCACGCTTTTTATTGTGTGTCTCGCTTTTTGTGTGTCTCCTGCGTTTTTTATAATAAAGAAATTTTATTGTGAATTTGGCTTTATTTTCTTATTTCTGTTTTGTCCTGGAACAACCCACTTATTCTTATTTATTTGTTATATTCGCTTTTAAAACGCGCTAACTTAACCACAATCCAAAAGTGACTTGACTCGATATAATAATAATAATTTAAATAATTTTTGTATAAACTAAAGTTCTTACCGCTGCCTTTTGGATTGTAGTTTCGAATAATAATGATCGTTTTTATTTCAAAATTGATTATAAATCCAAGGGTATTGATTAATTTACTTTTATTTAATTATTTTATTTCAATTTTTACTTTATTAATAAATAATTTCACTATCCTCTTGGATTTATAAATTAATCTCCAGTTCCGCTCAGACTGCCTCGGCTATAAATTTTTCAATTTGAATTTAAATTTAACTTGCAAAATAAATCAATAATTTCTAACCTGTTTCCAACAAACATAAAAAATAAAAGAAATAATAAAAAGGTGAGTATTACTCAGGCTACGGGCTCTAAACGTCGCCGAATAGCGCCAATATCCCTTGCAACACAGGAAAGGATGCAGACCCCAGACCACGGGAGTTAAACGTCGCCGAATCACTCCAATGTCCTGAGCATCTACGAGGTAAGGAAATAATTGACCATGACCATGAACCACGGGATGAGAACGTCGCCGAACCCCTCCAATGTCCCATGCATCAATTAATCGGAAAGTAAAAAAAATAGGAGTGACCCTGGACTACGGGATGAGAACGTCGCCGAACCCCTCCAATATCCCAGGCATCAAGGAAAAATAGGAACAAAGGATTTATGTTTTGTTGGAACTAGGTATAATGTTCTACTGGAGAGAGCTCTGTTAGGAGGTCCGAGCCAGTCTAAGTGATCAGAGGAACTGATCCCGAGAGCGGTCACGCAGCGACTTTTATACCCCACTTTTCCCTCGCTTTCGATGCGCCGCTTAATTTTAATCTCGAACCGCTTACTGCGCACGTTCTATTTTCTCATTCGCTCAGCACACTCCCCACTACTCATTCACGCTCTCACATTCGCTCGCCGCTACCCCCACTCTCGCATCCTCGGATGCGCGAGATTCCGCTTTTTATGTTTTTCAGGTTTATTTGTTTCGAATTTTTCATTATTTGTCGCTTATTATTATCATTTAATGATTTATCGACTTATTTTTCGTATGTAGGAACAATTAATTAATTTTAAAAACAATAGAAATATTTCGATTTTTCTCTCGAATTTGGCTACTGCGCATGCGCTGTAATAGGCATTTTTATTTATTCAAAATTATTTAAATTTTCAATAATCTTATAAGTCGCGCTTATTTTGTTTCGATTCTTTGATTTTTTTTCAGAAATTTTAAGCCTAATTACGTCAATGAACGATAATTTAATCGAAAGAAAAAAGAAAAATAAAAAGAATAATTTATTTGATTTTTTCGACGCTTGGCGGCGTCGGTAACGCTCGCGTCGGTAGTCTCGGCTTTTCGTTGCTGATGCCCAAGATGGCCGCCGCCCGGACGAACGCGCGCGTCGTTGTCGTTGTCGGGCGAAAAATGTCGGCGATCGCGCCGTCGCGTCGTATCTCTCGCGTTCGGGATCGGGATAACGTGTCGTGAGTGCGGATACGTTTCAATATATATATATATACACACCCCATTATAACAAAATTGGAATAAGAGTACCGTGTAAGCGTAGTGTATGACGTCTACACAGTGAAACGGTTATTAACGGAGTTTTGACATAATCAAGTGCAGGACGTCCGGAAAATTTCGATTAATGGATTTAATAACAATATTCAACGGAGATTCTGAGTGAAGTTCGGTAATGATAAAGTGCGAGATTAGCGAGTAAATTGGATAAATTGTGAAAAAAAATGATCTCAGAATAAACTTTTGAACAGACTGGTAAGCATTTTTTTCGTGATCCTGTGTATTCAAATCTCGCAGTGACCATATTCATCTACAAAATATAAAAATGCAAAATAAAATCAACAGTTATGGGTTATATTCACAAGCTAAAAGTGCGGATTGTAATTATATACAGTCTCCATAGGAGTTTATATGAACCAAAATATTTAAAAATTTTAGAAAAAAGAAGTGATATAATCGCAAAAATCCCCTCACGGGGAAAAAAACGTGGACAAGTACATTGGTGGTCCCTTGTTTCCCTAATATTAAAAAAAATCCAAAACACCGCTTAGAAGAATACAAAAAAAGTTACAAAATAAGTTAAGATCTGTTAAAATATACGTGGCCATACGGGAAGCTTTACTGCGTTTCAATAAATTTTCAAATACGGTTTGATGTTTATAGAAAAAATAATGAAGTTCGGAAATTCAACTATGTCACCAACCAAATTGCAAACGTTTAGATTGTAAAAAAATTCTGAATGAAGTACTTGGCGAGTTCGTGATCATGATCTATACACTACGCTAATTTCATGGAAAAATCCTCGCCAAGTACTTCGTTCAGAATTTTTTTACAATCTAATTTTTTTACGTTTGCAATTTGGTTGGAGACATAGTTGAATTTCCGAACTTTATTATTTTTTCTATAAACATCAAATCGTATTTGAAAATTTATTGAAACGCAGTAAAGCTTCCCGTATTTGGCCACGTATATTTCAACAGATCTTAACTTATTTTGTAACTTTTTTTGTATTCTTCTAAGCGGTGTTTTGGATTTTTTTTAATATCATAGGGAAACAAGGGACCACCAATGTACTTGTCCACGTTTTTTTCCCCGTGAGGGGATTTTTGCGATTTAAATAAATTTTTCGAAAGCATTATAATATTCAAATTTATTAGAACCCAATATCGATTAATCTTCCAATTAAATTTTTTTTTCAATCAATTTTACCCAACGAAAATCCGAATACAAAAAAAATCCCGATACAGAAAAAAATTTGTAATGGAAAAAAAAATTTGTTTATAAAAAATTCGGACAGAGTTTACAAGTGAGAAAAATGGGTATTTTTGAGAATTAAGCACAGAATTTCCTTAGTAGTGAGATGATTTCTTCCTAAATGATCTTGTCGAGTTATTTCGCTAAAGTAAACAAAAAAATCCCCTCACGGGGAAAAAAACGTGGACAGTACATTGGTGGTCCCTTGTTTCCCTATGATATTAAAAAAAATCCAAAACGCCGCTTAGAAGAATACAAAAAAAGTTACAAAATAAGTTAAGATCTGTTGAAATATACGTGGCCAAATACGGGAAGCTTTACTGCGTTTCAATAAATTTTCAAATACGGTTTGATGTTTATAGAAAAAATAATAAAGTTCGGAAATTCAACTATGTCACCAACCAAATTGCAAACGTAAAAAATTAGATTGTAAAAAAATTCTGAACTTGGCGAGTTCGTGATCATGATCTATACACTACGCTAATTTCATGGAAAAATCCTCGCCAAGTATTCGTTCACAATCTAATTTTTTTACGTTTGCAATTTGGTTGGAACGTTTTTTTTTTTTTACGTTTGCAGTTGGTGACATAGTTAAATTTCCGAACTTTATTATTATTTCTATCAACATCAAACCGTATTTGAAAATTCATTAAAACGCAGTAAAGCTTCCCGTATTTGGCCACGTATATTTCAACAGATCTTAACTTATTTTGTAACTTTTTTTGTATTCTTCTAAACGGCGTTTTGGATTTTTTTTAATATCATAGGGAAACAAGGGACCACTAATGTACTTGTCCACGTTTTTTTCCCCGTGAGGGGATTTTTGCGATTTACCAAAATATTTATCTAAAATTTTAGAAAATCCGAATACAAAAAAAATCCCGAAGTGATATAATCGCAAACAAGTCCCCTCACTTGGAGTTATTTCGCTAAAAAAAAAAAAATCGTGGACAAGTACATTGGTGGTCCCTTGTTTCCCTATGATATTAAAAAAAATCCAAAACGCCGCTTAGAAGAATACAAAAAAAGTTACAAAATAAGTTAAGATCTGTTAAAATATACGTGGCCAAATACGGGAAGCTTTACTGCGTTTCAATAAATTTTCAAATACGGTTTGATGTTTATAGAAAAAATAATGAAGTTCGGAAATTCAACTATGTCACCAACCAAATTGCAAACGTAGAAAAATTAGATTGTAAAAAAATTCTGAATGAAGTACTTGGCGAGTTCGTGATCATGATCTATACACTACGCTAATTTCATGGAAAAATCCTCGCCAAGTACTTCGTTCAGAATTTTTTTACAATCTAATTTTTTTACGTTTGCAATTTGGTTGGAGACATAGTTGAATTTCCGAACTTTATTATTTTTTCTATAAACATCAAATCGTATTTGAAAATTTATTGAAACGCAGTAAAGCTTCCCGTATTTGGCCACGTATATTTCAACAGATCTTAACTTATTTTGTAACTTTTTTTGTATTCTTCTAAGCGGTGTTTTGGATTTTTTTTAATATCATAGGGAAACAAGGGACCACCAATGTACTTGTCCACGTTTTTTTCCCCGTGAGGGGATTTTTGCGATTTTCAATTATACTCGATTAATCTTATCTCGCACTTTATCATTATACAACTTCACTCAGAATCTCCGTTGAATATTTTTATTGAATCCATTAATCGAAATTTTTTGGACGTCCTGCACTTGATTATGTCAAAACTCCGTTAATAACCGTTTCATTGATCAGACGTCATACACTACGCTTACACGGCACTCTTATTCCTATTTGGTTATAATGGGGTATATATGAGGTATTCCACGTCAAACCGGCGGACTTTTTCTCTGCCCCTCGCCGATTTGGTTAATTATTTTTTATATGATTATATGAAGTCTAAAAGACACCCTGGAATTTTTTCAGATTTTTCTGAAGAGTCATTTTTGAAAAAAAAAAAAAAATCCAAAAAAAGCCCCATTTTAAACATCTGAAAAAATTCCTAAAAATCGCTGATTATATGCCAAACACTTTAAGCTACCGTCCGTAGTGGAAGTACGATTTTTTCTGGGTGTTAATCGGCTAATAACGTTGAAAAAATTCGAAAAATGCCGAAAAACACGTACTCTGACCCATATTGTAAAAAGGAGTGATTGAATGATTACATGAAAATTCCCTGTTAAACTTCAATTATCGCGATCACCCCTCATCATGATTGCAGTATTAATTCTTTGCGGTAACATTACAAAAAAAGTTTTTTTTTTCAAAAAATTTCACGATTTTCACGTTTGAACCGGTCATATTTTTTTTTCTTCATGTCGAATCGGAATTTTCAACCTGTATTCTGGAAGAGCATGAAATTCTACGTCGATGTATCTGAAAACAATATTTTTTCAACGCCGATAACATGAAAAATAATCGCGTTCAAAGTTTGATTAAAAATCGGGACGCTTGGACGTTAATGGGTTAAGGTGTCTTGAAATTTCACAGGCATCAAGTATCACACTTGCACTATGTTATAATAAAAAAATCAGAATTTCATCTGAAATCAAGCCTAGCGCTTGTACATCCTTTAAAAAAAAACCAAACTGAAGCTCGAGTTTTCCCCTTTGCAGACCTGGTCGAAGGAATTCGACGAAAAAAATTCCTCTGAAAGGTGGTCCATCGATCGAGGTGAAAAAAATTTATGAAAAACGGTTGTTTTCAAAATGTCGTCGTTGTCGCAAAAAAAATTGCAGAGAATTTTCAAAAAAGCAGAATGAAACGAGATTCCTCCCCTTCAAAATGCCGTTTTCTAAATTCATCAAGAGACGCGGAAGCGGCTCGACGCCAAGTATTAAAAGAAAACTACCGCGTAAATTGAAAAGCCAGCGCGAGCTCTGCCGCACTCTTATATACGCGAATATGCCGGTTTTATGACGTCACAGGATTTTCAAACGGCTCTCACGGAGAAACTATTTTATTAAAAAATCTGAAAATTGGTCACGATTTTTTTTCGATTTTTCCCTTTCCATTGGTCCTTGTTGCAATTAAATCCGTCCAGCCAATCCCGAGATATGTAATTTTAGCGATTAAAATTCCATCATTCCGAGACTTTTCTTTTCTTAGAGACAGAGGGGCGTAAGTTGTGTTTGTTTACATTGGACTTACGCCCTTTGCGGGACTGGTGGACATTTCTCGGCTCTCTTGTCACACTCTACGCTGAACGCGGCTACCCCCTCTACCGCGCGTCGCCGAGCGAGAGAGACAGCGCGCGCAGCCGCGTTCCTTCTTTTACGGCGCAGCGTACGCTCTCTCTCTTTCTCGTTCCTCTATATATTTATAAAATTCGAAAAGTAGTTTTGAAAAGTTTTCCGCTGCTTTTTTTCTGTAAGTATCAAAATGTAGATAATTGGAATGCCGCGGATACCTACAAAATGGCAAAAATCCCCTCATGGGGAAAAAACCCGGACAAGTACATTGATGGTCCCTCGTTTTCCGATGATATCACAAAAATTGTACAAAAATCCAAAAATTCACTTTCTTTATTTATTTCTTTGCATCTATTTGTACGGAAAAAATTAATTCAAACATTAGAAACGACATAGAATTGGTGTCTTACAATAACTAATAGTCGAAAAAATAACTAAAAAAAGGTAGCCATTTGAGTTACGTGCAGCTGTAAAAATTATGATATCAATACGAGGACAAGTATTTATTGGTTATTGAGAAGATATCAACATCGACGTATACTAAAAGCACTTAACAAAATTATCAACTTTTAATATCTGAAAATTGTGTTTAAATAAGTGCTAACGATACGTGTCTGGCCCATTACTTTTTATTATAATTGCTATTCAAATGGAAATCAAATTAAAGGTGGAACAACGTGTTACGTTTCGGTGGCAGAAACTTATAAGAAAATCAATTCTTCTCCGAATTTCAGGATGAAAACCCTGGTATCAAACACGACATTCGACGTCGATTCAATCGGAATTAATTGTGTTTAAATGCGTCTTAAGAGTACTTGTCCGGCCCATCACTTTTTATTCAAATTCCTCATTCAAAGAAAAATCGAATAAAAAATTGAGGCTTGGTATTCTTCAGCGGCAGAGTTTCATGAGGAAATCATTGTTCTCCGAATTGCAGGATACCTTTGTATCATAAACAATATTTAATGTCGATTTGAACGGGATGTCATCGTTTACGTAGTTTTGATAAATGAACACGTATATAAGGCTTAGGTGGTTGTAAATTTCCTTGAGATGCGACTCCGTAAAACATCGCAGCAATAGCTTAGGTCACACCGGAGCACGCGTCCCAGAATTACCTGAGACTGGAGTGAAATAGATCCGTGGATAGACGTGTACTCTTATACGTTTCACACGTTTACACGTGGTTGAATTTCACTTTAGTCTGAAATTTATAAGCATCGAGTTCTCCAGTGTAAACTAAAGCAATAAAAAGTTTTATATTATCGAGAAGTTGTACTGTGAGCATTAAAACTTATCACACTAGTAAAAGCTACTATTTATTGGTCAGGGATCCAAATTAACACTGGTATATGGTTGGAAGATCAATGCAAGCCATGGAAAAATCGTTCAATATCAATCAAAAGTTTTCGTATCACGGAAACTTCATACAAAATAATATTGATTCCATCATTTTATTATTGAGTCCTCGAGAGCTAGGCATGAAGATATTGATTAGAAAAGTGCAATTCAAGCTTTTACCAACAATTAATAAGTCCGAGGAAAGAATTTAAGGGTATAAATTATTGTTAACGTGATAGAAACTGGAGATGATTTTGAATGGTTGGTAACTTTCACCTTGCAAACTTTGTATATTTATGGAATTAAAACACGATCCCATGTCTGTTATAGGGAAGTTAATTTAATTTCTCGGCAATTGTACACTATGCTCTGTAGAAATTTCCAATCATTCAAGGTCGTCCCTGGTTTCTATACGGTAACGGTAGTTTTCACTTTTTAATTTGCTCCGTATACATACTTGTGATCCATTTCTGAGAGACGCCTGATTTTTCTTTGAATGAGGAATTTGAATAAAAAGTGATGGGCCGGACAAGTACTCTTAAGACGCATTTAAACACAATTAATTCCGATTGAATCGACGTCGAATGTCGTGTTTGATACCAGGGTTTTCATCCTGAAATTCGGAGAAGAATTGATTTTCTTATAAGTTTCTGCCACCGAAACGTAACACGTTGTTCCACCTTTAATTTGATTTCCATTTGAATAGCAATTATAATAAAAAGTAATGGGCCAGACACGTATCGTTAGCACTTATTTAAACACAATTTTCAGAAATTAAAAGTTGATAATTTTGTTAAGTGTTTTTAGTATACGTCGATGTTGATATCTTCTCAATAACCAATAAATACTTGTCCTCGTATTGATATCATAATTTTTACAGCTGCACGTAACTCAAATGGCTACCTTTTTTTAGTTATTTTTTCGACTATTAATTATTGTAAGACACCAATTCTATGTCGTTTCTTTCTAATGTTTGAATTAATTTTTTCCGTACAAATAGATGCAAAGAAATAAATAAAGAAAGTGAATTTTTGGATTTTTGTACAATTTTTGTGATATCATCGGAAAACGAGGGACCATCAATGTACTTGTCCGGGTTTTTTCCCCATGAGGGGATTTTTGCCATTTTGTAGGTATCCGCGGCATTCCAATTATCTACATTTTGATACTTACAGAAAAAAAGCAGCGGAAAACTTTTCAAAACTACTTTTCGAATTTAATATGCCAGAACTACAGACGGAGAGCAAAAAAATACAGCGCACTCCAAGCTCAACGAAAATGAGTAGCCGATGACATTTGTAACAAATTTTTTAGTTCATATGCCATAGTTGAAGCTAAAAAGTGAAAATGCTTGGCACACAAGCCGCTTCACAGAAATGTCCAAGTTTGTAGGTATACGCTGTATTCCAATGAATCAAATTTTGATACCATCAGAAACAGAGCATCCAAAGACTATTTGAAACAACGTTTTCAAATATATTATGAGAAAAGTAAAATAAAAAAGAGTAAAGCATAGTGCACTTTGGACCCCACGAAATTTCAAAGTTTTTCATGTATTTTTCTTAAGATTTTTAAGACAAAAATGCTGATTTCATCCAAAAATGAGCAGTGGAAGACTTTTGATAATAAATTTTTCAATCCATTATGCCAAAGCTAGAAAAAAAAAGTGAAAATCTATGGTTCATATGTTGCTTCAAGAAATTTTCAAAAGTTGTAAATCGCAAAAATCCCCTCACGGGGAAAAAAACGTGGACAAGTACATTGGTGGTCCCTTGTTTCCCTATGATATTAAAAAAATCCAAAACGCCGCTTAGAAGAATTCAAAAAAAGTTACAAAATAAGTTGAGATGTGTTGAAATATACGTTGCCAAATACGGGAAGCTTTACTGCGTTTCAATAAATTTCCAAAGACGGTTTGATGTTTATAGAAAAAATAATCAAGTTTGGAAATTCAACTATGTCACCAACCAAATTGCAAACGTAAAAAAATGAGATCGTAAAAAAATTGTGAACGAAGTACTTGGCGAATTCTTGATCATGATCTATACACTACGCTTATTTCATGGAAAAATCCTCGCCAAGTACTTCGTTCAGAATTTTTTTACGATCTTATTTTTTTACGTTTGCAATTTGGTTGGTGACATAGTTGAATTTCCAAACTTGATTATTTTTTCTATAAACATCAAACCGTCTTTGGAAATTTATTGAAACGCAGTAAAGCTTCCCGTATTTGGCCACGTATATTTCAACAGATCTCAACTTATTTTGTAACTTTTTTTGAATTCTTCTAAGCGGCGTTTTGGATTTTTTTAATATCATAGGGAAACAAGGGACCACCAATGTACTTGTCCACGTTTTTTTCCCCGTGAGGGGATTTTTGCGATTATATCACTTCTTTTTTCTAAAATTCTTAAATATTTTGGTTCATATAAACTCCTATGGAGACTGTATATAATTACAATCCGCACTTTTAGCTTGTGAATATAACCCATAACTGTTGATTTTATTTTGCATTTTTATATTTTGTAGATGAATATGTTCACTGCGAGATTTGAATACACAGGATCACAAAAAAAAATGCTTACCAGTCTGTTCAAAAGTTTATACTGAGATCATTATTTTTCACAATTTATCCAATTTACTCGCTAATCTCGCACTTTATCATTACAGAACTTCACTCAGAATCTCCGTTGAATATTTTTATTAAATCCATTAATCGAAATTTTTCGGACGTCCTGCACTTGATTATGTCAAAACTCCGTTAATAACCGTTTCACTGTGTAGACGTCATACACTACGCTTACACGGCACTCTTATTCCGATTTGGTTATAATGGGGTGTATGTACATATATATCGGGCATAATAAACCCGATTAATTAATCCGGAATAAGAGTTCCGTGTGAACGTAGTAGTCATTGCTCTCTCTCTCTCTCTCTCTCTCCAGCTGTCACTGGAGACTGACTTTGATGAAAATGTGTCTTGAGGCGTGCGATGAGGCCTATCATGGTGTTGTATACAGACACGTCAAATTCTTGAATGTGTTGGTAACTTTTGCATAATCTTGAGCCCGTGCAACGTTTTTTCTCAGCAGTTACGCGACCGATCATGCTGATTTTGGGCGCAATCGAAAGAGAATTTCTTAATTAGCTAAAAGTTCAATTTTTGAGTTCCTCAATTGCTTCTGTGCTTCGTAATTCAATAAAATGACATGCCAATTTTACCCCCACCACCGCGAAAAGTTTTGTTTCGAGAAAGTATAGTCTCGGCGAGCCTCGGGCCAGCAGAAGACAGTGCTGTCAATGTACTTGTCCCGAGACTCTACCGAGTCTCTTGATGTATTCGTTGCATTTTGATTACAGAATTTTTCATGTCATCAGAAAAAGTGTATCCGAAGACTTCTCCAGAAACGACTTTTCATATTTATTATACCACAAGTAAAATGAAAAAATGGAAAAACAAATATAGTGCACTTCAGCCCCAGCAAAATTCAGAAAATTGAGATGTATTTATTGCATTTTGGCGACAGAACATCCATGATTCATAAAGTGCTTCACAAAGTTTCCAAAAGTTGTAGGTATTCTGGACATAACGCACTTTAGTCCAACGAAATTGGAAAATTTTCTATCTATCCATTCCGTTTTCAAGCCAGAAATTTCCATCCTATCCAAAAATGTGCCTCGGATGACTTTTTATAATAATTTTTCAAACTCTCATTACCACAATCAAATCTGAACAGCGGAAATACTTAGCACACATGTCGCTGCAAAAAATTTGCAAAGTTTGCAAGTGTCCGCTGCATTCTACTTATCTAGTTTTTGATACTAATAGAATAAAAACAGCGGAAAACAATTTGAAACCACTTTTCCAGTTCTTCATGCCAGTACTCAAGAAGGAAAGCAAAAAAACACAGCGTACTTCTAGTCCAACAGATTTCAAAACTTTTTCAGGCATCGACGATGGGGTTTCAAAGACAGCAATTTCGATCCTAGCTGTTCAAGAACAAGCCGCTGAAGACTTCTATAACAAGTTTCCCAATTCATATGTCACAGTTGGAGCCAAAGAGTGGAAATACTTGGTACACATGTCGCTTCGCAGAAATTCTAAACTTTATAGGTATCCGCTGCATACCGATGACAGAAATTTGATCCTACTGAAAAAAAAGTACCCGGCGATGACTCCCTGAAATATTTTTTTCAAATTCCTAATGACACATGTAGTAAAGGAAAGTGAATGAACATAGTGCATATTGAGTCCAACGGAATTCAATAATTTCTGTCGTTTCCGTGGCTATTCGCAGACAAAATTTTGAGCGCATCGAAAAGTAAGCAGCCAAAGACTTTTTGTTATGAATTCATCAATCAATAATTCTACAATAAGAGATGGAAAGTGGGAAGACTGAATGGAAAGTACTGGTCGCTTCATAAAGTTGTGAAACTTTGTAGGTGCTCGCTGCATCTCACCGATACCAATTTTGATACTCTTAGAAAAAAAGCACCCGAAGACTTTTCAAAACAACTTTTAGATATCATTATACACAATCAGAGCGGAAAGTGAATAACTTGGCATACACTGAACCCAAAACATTTCTTAAAGTTCGGGTGTATCCATAAGGTCAAAATGAGAAACAATTTTATCCTGTCAATTAACGAGCAACTAAAGACTTTTTGTAACAAATCTTTCAACTTATGTTGCCGCAGTGGAAGCGAAGAAGTATAAATGCACAGCAAACACATTTTCACAGACACAATGAATCTAATCAGCACACATATATTATGATTTTTTATTCGAATTCATCAATAAATCAATACATATATACAATAATTGCGTGTTCTCGAAATGAAATTTCTGACTCCAAGTTATAGGTTAACCTGGATTTATCGCAGCTGGGTAATAAAAACGCATTTCAATAATTATGGCACTTGAATAACTTTTTTGACGTTTATTATGTACGTCTGGTTTTCTTAATATTATGACACCACACCACCAATTTTAATAAAATAAACAGATTTTATGCATTTCATTAGACGATAAACTTTTTTTTTCATTTATCCGGCACTTCGTTATATGTCGAAACTGTTTGTTTACACCATCAAAAACTGACAGATGGTTGTTCAATATATATATAAATATAGATATTTAATAAAAACACTTCACGAAAGAAAATGACAAAATTAACTAATTCACCATGACGAGATTCAATATATATCTAGCACACGGTACACACATCCCGAACTTTGCACTGTCAAAACAATTATTAACATATAGCCGATCACACTTTTCTTGGTTATAGCGGCGAGGTGTGAGTCTGCGACACCGCCGTGAAGTTAGCCCCGAGGACATGAGGCCTTTGATGGTGTTATATACAGATACGTCAAAAACTTGAATGTGTTAGTAGTTTTTGCATAATTTTGACCCTGTGCAAAGTTTTTTCTCAGCAAATACGCCACGAATCATGCTGATTTCGGGCTCAATCGAAAGGGAATTTCCTAATTGTTCTCCAGTTCAATTTGCAAGGCATCAAATGACTCCTGAGCTTCGTAATTGAACGAAATGATATGCCAAATTTACCCCCACCACCGCCAATCGTTTTATTCAGAGAAAGTATAGTCTCGGCGAGCCTCGGGCCAGCAGACGACAGAGCTGTCAATGTACTTGTCCCGAGACTCTACCGAGTCTCTTGATATACACACTGCCGGCCAAACGTATGGGAACATAAAATCGTAATTTCGAGTCGCGCTAAAAGTTCGATTACTCTGCCAAAAAAGCAGATATTCCGATTTTGCGGACGGGGTTTTGAAGGGGACATATTCCGCTATTGTTTTGGGCTTTTAAATTATTTTTTCGATGTATTTCGGATCCAGTACACATATTTGAATGTAGTCATTTTTCGCCGCTTTTTTAGTTGTTCAAAATTGGACCAACCACGTGTGAAAATTTTTTTTCATTGTTTTTTTTTTTCATGGAAAACTTGAAACGGGGAGCACAAGCTTCAATTTTTTTTTTTATAAAGTTCTATGCAATTCCTTCTCCATAAATATGTCACCTGTGTAAAAAAGACCATTTTCTGAAAATGTTGTGTAATAAGAAAAACTATAAGATTTTAATGGAATCAGCAAGAGGGTGAATTGACTGAAGTTTTTTCAGAATTTTTGTGCAAGATTTTTTTTTTCCATGGATTCTGGTCGTAACTTGGCGGTGTGGCTTAACTCGATTACCATGAGGTTTGCGTCAAAATATCAAAATAGGAAACATTTTTACTTTCCAATTTTCTTTTTGCTTCATTAAAAAAAAAAAATGTTTAACCTTTTTTGATTTGATCGAGCTTTGTAGCAGCCTGATAACTATTGAACCTCAGAAACTGTATCAAGGGGGGAAAAAAATTAATTAATGATTATCAGTAGACAACAAGATTCTCAGATTTTTTTCTCCATCATTCGCCACATCGAAAAGGTATTTTTCTCGATATTCCATCTCAAGCCGAACAATGGTAGAGCAAAATTTCACTCGAGCTACTTTCTAGGGTATTGATAATTAACAATTACAATTTTTTCCTCTATTGATACTGTTTCTGAAGCCCAATAGTTGTCAAGATGTGACAATTCGATTTTTTTGACAATTCTTCGCATCTCGATAAAAAAAGATGGAAAAAAATTCTGAAAAAATTTCAGCGAAAATAAAATAGGAAAGTAAAAAAGTTTCCTATCTTCATATTTTTTTCTATGTTTCTCATGTATATATATATCATGTATATATGGTTCTCAAGTTGAACCACTGCTCCAATCACTATTTCGACCAGAAATAATGCATAAAAAGAAATCTTGCCCAAAAATTCCAGTCTACCCAGTATGGCCGCATGCAACGTTTTACCCTCTTACCGATTTCATCAAAACCCTGTAGATTTCTTGTTACGCAGCATTATGTGAAAATGGTCTTTTTACCCAAAAGTGCCATATTTTCTTCTTCATTCTAATTTCAAAATATTTATGTTTGGAATCCAGTGCTCACCGTCTTTCATCAGTCGACACTTTTTTGTGTTATATTACTTCACAAAAAACTTCGTTGTTTTTACTATAATTCTTTTTTCATTTCATGTAGCAAATTGATATAGGGGAAAGCCGGGCAAAGCGGCCAAACAGCCCCCAAAAAAGTGAACATTTTTTTTTTTCGACGGAAAGTTGAAAATCTTGATGATTCTTCTTAAGACATCCATTGAAAACATAATAATCAATAGGTTGACCAATTTTTTCAAAAAATGAAAATTTTTTCGAAATTAAAAAATTTGCTCATTCAACTACGAATAAGCGTTGTAGAAGTAATATTCGTTATAAAATTGCATATTTCTAACAGGAAAATGGAAATAATGTTTTTTCCTGTTGAAAAAATGAAAAATTCGATCATGCAATTTTAGACATGCGTTAATAACATACTATTCAATAAAATGATACATTTTTTGAACATGGGAAATAAAATTTGTTCATTAATAAAAAAAACAAAAGTTTAACGAAAAGTGCCCATTTCACCATGGTCCTATTTACAAAGATTATTTTAAAAAATACGAAAAATCTCCTCACTTCGAAATGTCATATTAAAATAAAGGGAAAAACTTGGAAAATTGCTGCATTCTTGCTTGGAATATGCTGCATTTCTTGTGCATACTCTAGGAAACGTCTCCCAACATCCCCTCAATTTTATATCAGTTGCCATAATTATCGTTCAATAATTCATTGATAAATATTTTCAGATCAGAAAAACGAAATCCTGAGGGAGTTATTTTTTTATGATTATTTTCTTGTTTTTTTCCAAGTTTTTCTTTTTATTTTAATATGACATTTCGAAGTAAGGAGATTTTTCGTTTTTTTTTAAATAATTTTCATCAAGCTATACGATTTTATCAGTCGGGAGTTATTTTATGTTTTTCAAAAAAATTTTTTATTTCACACTTTTCAAAGTTTATGGCTATTTATTTTTTAATGCGAAATGTTTGTTGGTGAAGCGTTTGAGAACAGGTAAATTTTTTAAAACGACTTTTCGAAGTGAAAGTAGCAGCGTACAACAGAATGAAGTTGTCGATAATCGAACACTACCTTATATGGTCACAATTCGATATGGCAAAATGAGTTTGAACGTAATTATTAGTTTTCTAAGCGAGTTCGCCATAGATTTTAACAACTTATATCTATGAACACTGTCCGTCACATATAAAAAGCACTAGCAAAAATTGGTTAAGACAAGTGTGACCGTTTCAGAGAAAAGTTGCTACAAAGAAATCCCCCCAATCAGCTGATCACAGTGAAACGCATAACTCCCGTCTTTTTGCCCTGCGGGCAGTCGGGAGATAAAAATACCAGATATAATAAAGATCATCTCCGGCTCCGGTGCAATTGCATTCGATGATAAATTCGAAATTTTGTCATTCAGATAAAAAAAAAATTCAACGTTTGGGGAGTTTGGAATTTTGGATTCTCAAATTCGAAATTTTGGACCTTCGAATTAAAAATTCAAACGAAAAAAAAATTCGAATTTGTCATCGAATGCAATTTTATACCGAATGCAAATCTTGGGCCGATTGCATTTGCGCCGGAGTCATCGGAGACGATCTTTATTATATCTGCGATTTTTGTTAGACCATGGTAAAATGGGCACTTTTTCTTAAACATTTGTTTTTTTAATTAATAAACATATTTCATTTTCCATGTTTAAAAATGTATCGGTTTATTGAATAGTATATTATTAACGCATGTTCTAAACTGCATGATCGAATTTTCCACTTTTTCAACAAGAAAAAATATTATTCTCATTTTTCTTTTAGAAATAATTCTTTAGAAATTCTTTTAGAAATAATAATTTTTCTTTTAGAGCAAATTTTGATTTTCCGAAAAAATTGGACGTCTTATTGAATATTATGTTTTTAACGCATTTCCTAAGATGAATGATCGAGATTTTCAACTTTCCGTCGGAAAAAACATTTCCACTTTTTCGGGGGGGTATTCCGCTTTGCCCGGGTGTTCCGCTTTGCCCGGTTTTCCCCTACCTCTTACAAAACCAACTTAGCAGTTTTATCCATCAATAATGGAAACAATAACTGTTAAAGAATGTATTTTTTTTGTGATATGAAGAAGGTCATTTAATTTAAAAGAAAAATCTGAAAAATAATTGTCGCTGATCAAGATTTTTTTTACTCCTGTAGTAGCAAAGTTGGTAATTATCGGCATTTTGCAAAAAAAAGTGAAATCAATCGGAAAAAACTTTGAAAAAGTAAAAAAAGAACGCCAAGTATTAAAAGATCGCGACCTTAATCAAACAGTAACCATTCTACATTTTTTTTGTATTACATTTAAATTTACTTGCAAATATTCTTGAAAAAAAAAAAAAATATGAAATCATTCCAACGTAGCCAAGAATCGCGATTGGGTTTCTGCATGGACTCATGTACATCTTGAACGGTACCTGCCGAAGGTTAAAAAGAAAACGAAAAAACAATTACATAGAAAAGCGCAAATACGCGTATAAATGCACGCATTGTATCTACACGCATGTACCGCACAAATTCACAGCCAATATTACACATAAACTTGGCGTGCATGGTTTTGAAATATAAGCTCGGCGAAGGAACGCTCCATCCATCTGTACATTGAAATATTCGTCCACCCATGATTTTTCATTTACTCGTCTGTTCAATTATTCGTTTGTCGAAACTATTTATTCATGTAGCCTATCTAATCGTCCGTTCATAGGTTCTAAAAATGAGAGTAAGGTCGAACGGTTAGATAGGATCAAAATTAAGACGTATAAACGGTTCAAATTCCGTGCGTACATCTTTTTTTATTTCTTTCATTTCTACGATCTAACTCTTCATCGATCCTATCCATTCATCGTTTCAATCACCCGACTTGTTCATTGATATAAGCCGTTCAACTATCACCTATTCACCCATTTCGTTCATCCATTTTTTCAGTTCATCCCATTTGATTATCCATTCGTCCTTTCGTGTATTTCATCTATACATACTAGTTATTTATTTAGTCCATCAAATTATCAAGTGGGACTCTCGCGTTTTATTCAGGGATCAGACTTCTTTTACTATTGATAGAAGAACTGCTCAAGTATCGAATTGGATAGCATACATATTTCATTAACTGTGTCTTCCCGAGCTTACATTTCAAAACCATGCACGCCAAGTTTATGTGTAATATTGGCTGTGAATTTGTGCGGTACATGCGTGTAGATACAATGCGTGCATTTATACGCGTATTTGCGCTTTTCTATTTAATTGTTTTTTCGTTTTCTTTTTAACCTTCGGCAGGTACCGTTCAAGATGTACATGAGTCCATGCAGAAACCCAATCGCCATTCTTGGCTACGTTGGAATGATTTCATATTTTTTTTTTTTTTTTCAAGAATATTTGCAAGTAAATTTAAATGTAATAACAAAAAAATGTAGAATGGTTACTGTTTGATTAAGGTCGCGATCTTTTAATACTTGGCGTTCTTTTTTTACTTTTTCAAAGTTTTTTCCGATTTTTATCTATACGACCGGTTGGCGCGAGGCGTAGACGTTAGTATTTTGTGTTTTACATATGGACATTTTTCATCCATTATATGTGCTGTGACGACTTTTTCCAACGGTCGCACAAAAATATTCCGATCTCGATAATTTCTTGGACGCCAGCCTAAGATGACCTTAGACAAATTTTATTCGAAATTATCGAGAACGAATATAGAGGTTTCCCGGTCGTAGCTGTAAGTTAAACCAAGTTGGTAGAGGGGCGTGTCTAGGCGAGGTACAAAATAATTACTCGAAAATAATTACACGAAAATCCGGAATTACAATTGAAATTTATTAAATAAAAAAAACAATGATGAAAATATTTTTCCGGAAAATTGAATAATATGAATTACAAATTATTTAAACTTTCGATAATTAAAAAAAATAAGAAATTGATTTTAAGTTAAATTTTTGATAACAAAATTATCTGATAATAAAATTCTGTTAACCGTTGACAAATCGTTTTACAAAGTATTCGGCTCGATCGCCCACGATACACAATTTCGTAACGATAAGGATTTCGCCTTTAACGCACTTTAAAGATATGTGACCCGATCGATACCGACAATTATTTAACAATTACTAAAACTATGGATCTCGAGATTGGACAAAATTATAATAGAATTCCTCTCGGCAATTCAAATATAGTAAATGACAACGACAAATTGCGAAAGATGAAAATCGCGAGACAAGGCGTAACCAGGATTTTCCAAACACGTGCGTACCCCGAAACAATATCGCTCGGTAAACCATAAAGTTCTTCAAAAGATACTCGCGAGTAATGCATTACAAATATCCCAAAACGACAATAAGAGCGAAACGACGGCTCACCACTACAGTTTCCGTAGGACGAGATCCGGAAAAAGACCACGGAAAATCTCTCCATCGTTATTCTGGCGGCGTCGGGTTTTTGATCAGGAACGGCAACGGTCCGAGAAAAGACATCCTCCGTCATTGCTGCCCAAAACTCGAGTCCTCGATAATTGTCGCGAGAGCAAGTACGCGGACTAGGGTCCTAACCCCCCACCTAGGCCCTTAGCCTACTCGCGAGAATCGCAACCGTTTGTTCTAGAATGTTCGAGAGTTTTCAAGAACCTTCTCTCGCCGACCTGACCTCAACGTATTATTTTGAATTCCGACGATATGCTGAGCCGATACGTTTGACATTATGCTGAGCGGTAATTTCGATGTTTGGTTGAGCGGTATTTTCGATGTTTTGACACGATGAAATTGTGCCTTCGGCTTCCAACGAGAATATGGCGATCTCTAGATGCTGATAGACGCATCCTGAGGTTAGACAGCTGAGGGTGAGGGCATGGAGTTAGCGACCCACGCGTAATGACCTTAAACAGCGAAACTCGAAATTTGAATTTCCCTCTGATCTCCGACTCGATGACGTTTCGGTATCCCCTCTCTGAATCGCCTAAGCCTTCCTTGACTCGAAATTGTCGTGGATAACCGCCGCTCGCTCGTACAATAATTAAATAAATAAAAATAAATTAATATTCGATAATACGCTCGTATTTGGCCCTTCTGGATTTGCTCGAGAGAAATTCTTCGATGCCGAAGAATGCTCCTTTCTCGTGCCGTGCCAATTTTTAATCATTATGTGACGTGGGCAAAATTACCACGTCAGAGTGCATATATGGAATGGAAAAAAAATTAAAAATATTTTGAAGCCTTATCGCTTAGGTGTACTCACTCTGTAAACAGCAATCTTGATTCCACGATGAAACGCATACAGTACTGTAAGCTTTTCATAGTTTTCAATAATAAATCCCGTTCTTGTCCATCGCTGTTTGTACTCGCATTATCAATCTGTTTTCGCAAAACTGTGATAAGTTTCTTGTAGGCCAGAGTAGCAGAAAAACTTTCAGAAATATAAAGGTCAAGAACTGGCTGAAAATGTTGATATTTTCTATCCGACACTAGACCTATTATGTAGAGTATACATTCGAAAACCACATCGTCATAGGCATCGCTGTCGGAATAGCTCATAAGGATATTGAATAGTGCATCGAGTACATCCTGCAAATAAAAACGAATATTGTGTATGTGATTAAAAGTGATGAGGTTGATGTTGAAGATGTTGTCTTCGCCTCATTATTATTTAAATTAATAATTCAAGGATTAGTAGTCCTTCCTTCGTGTCCAACCTTTTTTTCTTAGATACGCTCATATTTTATTTAGTCGACAAGATTTCCTCTGTGTAACTTAATTCGTTTCGTTCATCTTCAATAAATATCCGAAACTTTATCTCGCGAATTCTGTGTGAAAAATACTGTATCTGATTAATCTTATGTTCGAAGAAGTTCATGCAAGAACCGTTCAGCCGTTTTATCATGGGAAAACTCTTTATTGTTACAACAACGATGCGGTACTTCTCACCCGCCACGCTTAACTTGACTATCGTCCACGCTTTTTCTGTTCGATCGACACTGCCTCTCTCTACATATCAAGAGACGCGGTAGCGGCTCGACGCCAAATATTAAAAGAAAAATAAAAGGAAAAGAAAAAGCCAGCGCGAGGCCTACCGCACTCTTATATACTCGAATATGTCGGTTTTATGACGTCATGGCGTTTTCAAACCGTTCTGTCGGACGAACCGTATGGTCCAAAAATTTGAATATTAGTGACGATTTTATTTTGATTTTTCTCTCTCTATCAAGAGACTCGGTAGAGTCTCGGGACAAGTACATTGACAGCCCTGTCGTCTGCTGGCACGAGGCTCGCCGAGACTATACTTTCTCGAAACAAAACTTTTCGCGGTGGTGGGGGTAAAATTGGCACATCATTTTGTTCGTTTTCGAAGCTCACGAGTCGTTTGAGGCCTTGAAAATTGAACTTTTAGCTGATTAAGAAATTCTCTTTCGATTGCGCCCAAAATCAGCATGATCGGTCGCGTAATTGCTGAGAAAAAACTTTGCACGGGCTCAAGATTATGCAAAAATTACTAACACATAAAAGATTTTTCGTGTCTGTATACAACACTATCAAAGGCCTCTTGATGCCAGCTATAACCCATTTTCATGAAAGCCAGTGTCCCGTGACAGCTGCAGAGAGAGAGAGAGAGAGAGAGAGAGAGAGCAATGACTACTACGTTCACACGGATCTCTTATTACGGATTAATTAATCGGGTTTATTATGCCCGATATATATGTATATTAGGGTGGTTAAAAAAAAATCGATATTTTTTGTTTCCAATGGGTACGTTTTGATAGTTGCAGTAAGGTAAAAAATGAAGCCTATCGAAATTTAAGCTCTTAAAAAAAATTTGTAGAGGTCGCTCATCGCTATTTTGTATTTCCCATTTAAATAACACGGGAAAGACATCGCTTGCTGCTTCTGAATTTTATACCTCGCCAACGCGTGATCCTAGCATAATGCCACTGGCGGGTTTTTGTAGGGATTCAAACGCACTACCAAAAAGATCTCTTATCGTCTTACGATAAATCAACTCTTTCGGAAGATATTTATGGTTAAAGTTGACTCTGTAGTCAATTTTAAGATTTTTTCACTTTTCCGGCGAAACTATCGAACTCATCACAAAATTTTATGGAACTTTATTCGAAAATCATGTGCATTTCTATAAATTCACGTTCGTAGATAATTGAAAAATCGGATTGCTGCATTGCGAGCTCATTCCTTGAAGGAAAATTGCGATTTCCGTCAAACAAATCGTTCTATTAACTAAAAATTTCAATAATAAGACTCCAATTTTCATTGAGTTGCTATATGTAATGTTTATTGTTGATGAAACTTTCAAAACATATCGGACTTTTTTCACATTTTATTGATAGTTTTTCCTGCAGCATTCAATTTTTTTTTTAATTAAAAAATAAAAAGATGGAAACGTTGAAAAGTATTTCAAATGTGGGTGAATATTTACAATTCGTTCTGACAGGATAAGGCAAGCGGCGACGGTGTTCTTCTACTACTTGTAAAATATATCGCAGTTGTTCCACGCTACTGCATTGAGCAACGTCGTTCAATACCCCTTAAATTTGTGAAAATCGAAAATTTTCTGATTACTTTCATGATTAGATCACAGTGATAGATCTATCTCGAGAAAGTCATAAAGCAAATCGAAATTTTCACAAAGTTACTTTTGATTGCTTATCAAGAGACGCGGTAGCGTCTCGACGCCAAGTATTAAAAGAAAAATAAAAGAAAAGTTTGAATAAACGGAAAAGAAAAAGCCAGCGCGATGCCTACCGCACTCTTATCAAGAGACGCGGTAGCGTCTCGACGCCAAGTATTAAAAGAAAAATAAAAGAAAAGTTTGAATAAACGGAAAAGAAAAAGCCAGCGCGAGGCCTACCGCACTCTTATATACTCGAATATGCCGGTTTTATGACGTCATGGCGTTTTCAAACCGTTCTGACGGGCGAACCGTTTGGTCAAAAAATTTGAAAATCGCAAAAATCCCCTCACGAGGAAAAAAACGTGGACAAGTACATTGGTGGTCCCTTGTTTCCCTATGATATTAAAAAAAATCCAAAACGCCGTTTAGAAGAATACAAAAAAAGTTACAAAATAAGTTAAGATCTGTTGAAATATACGTGGCCAAATACGGGAAGCTTTACTGCGTTTCAATAAATTTTCAAATACGGTTTGATGTTGATAGAAAAAATAATAAAGTTCGGAAATTCAACTATGTCACCAACCAAATTGCAAACGTAAAAAAATTAGATTGTAAAAAAATTCTGAACGAAGTACTTGGCGAGGATTTTTCCATGAAATTAGCGTAGTGTAGATCATGATCACGAACTCGCCAAGTACTTCGTTCAGAATTTTTTTACAATCTAATTTTTTTACGTACATAGGGTTACATAGGGAAACAAGGGACCACCAATGTACTTGTCCACGTTTTTTTCCTCGTGAGGGGATTTTTGCGATTATATCACTTCTTTTTTCTAAAATTTTTAAATATTTTGGTTCATATAAACTCCTATGGAGACTGTATATAATTACAATCCGCACTTTATAAATGCACTTTATGGGTTATATTTAAAATATAACCCATAACTGTTGATTTTATTTTGCATTTTTATATTTTGTAGATGAATATGTTCACTGCACTTTATCCGCACTTTATGGGTTATATTTAAAATATAACCCATAACTGTTGATTTTATTTTGCATTTTTATATTTTGTAGATGAATATGTTCACTGCGAGATTTGAATACACAGGATCACGAAAAAAAATGCTCACCAGTCTGTTCAAAAGTTTATTCTGAGATTATTTTTTTTCACAATTTATCCAATTTACTCGCTAATCTCGCACTTTATCATTACAGAACTTCACTCAGAATCTCCGTTGAATATTTTTATTAAATCCATTAATCGAAATTTTTCGGACGTCCTGCGCTTGATTATGTCAAAACTCCGTTGATAACCGTTTCACTGTGTAGACGTCATACACTACGCTTATACGGCACTCTTATTCCGATTTGGTTATAATAGGTTGTGTATATATATATATCGGGTATAATAAACCCGATTAATTAATCCGGAATAAGAGTTCCGTGTGAACGTAGTAGTCATTGCTCTCTCTCTCTCTGCAGCTGTCACTGGAGACTGGCTTTGATGAAAATGGGTCTTGAGGCGGGCGTTGAGGCCTATCATGGTGTTGTATACAGACACGTCAAATTCTTGAATGTGTTGGTAACTTTTGCATAATCTTGTGCCCGTGCAAAGGTTTTTCTCAGCAATTACGCGACCGATCATGCTGATTTTGGGCGCAATCGAAAGAGAATTTCTTAATTAGCTAAAAGTTAAATTTTTAAGTTCCTCAATTGCTTCTGAGCTTCGTAATTCAATAAAATGACATGCCAATTTTACCCCCACCACCGCGAAAAGTTTTGTTTCGAGAAAGTATAGTCTCGGCGAGCCTCGGGCCAGCAGACGACAGGGCTGTCAATGTACTTGTCCCGAGACTCTACCGAGTCTCTTGATTTTCGTGACGATTTTTTTTCGATTTTTCTCTTTCTATTGGTCTTTGTTGCATGTAAATCCGTCCAGCCAATCTTGGGATATGATGATTTAGCGAAATGAAATTGAACATTTCGGGATACTCTGCTTTCTTGGGAGCAGACAGGCGTAAGTCACGCTCGCAAGGGCGGGACATACGCCCTTTTTAATAATAATGGACATTTCTCTGCTTCGAGTCACCTAGTCTCCGCTAAACGAGGCTATCCCCACTTCTCGCGCGCCGCTGAGTGAAAGAGACAGCACGCGGCTGCGCGTTTCCTCTCTCTCGGCATGGCGCGTTCTTTCTCGTCCTCGCTTCTTGATATATGTACACTGACCGTCAAAAGTATGAAAACGCTTATCGTAATTTCGAGCAGCACTAAAAGTTCGATTGCTCTGCCAAAAAAGTGGATATTCCAATTTAGCGAACGGACTTTTGAAGAGTACACACTCAGCTTTGTTTCCGTTTTTTTTAAATATTTTTTACGATTTTTTTTTGGACCCAGTACGCAGTTTTGAACATGGTCATTTTTCGTCTTTTTTTTAGCTGTTCAAAATTGGGCGCAGTACCCATGGAATTTTTTGCCCATCATTTTTTCCATAGAAAACTTGAAAGAGAGAGTACAAGCTTCAATTTTGTTTTTTATAAAGTTTCGTGCGATTTTTTTTTGCAAAGATATTCTTTTTTTGTATAAAAAAGACCATTTTCATAAAATTTTATGCAACAAAGAAACTACAGGGTTTAAATGAAATTGGCAAGAGGATAAAAAGTTGCGTGCGGTCATACTGAATAATCTAGAATTTTTTCAGAACTTCCGTTCAAGATTTTTTTTTCCATAATTTCTCGTCGAACCTTTGATTGAAAGGGTGGCTTCACTCGAGATCCATGAAGTACCAAGGCAAATATCAAGATGGAAAATGTTTCTTTTTTTTCAATTTTCTTTTCGCTGGAATTTTTTCCGAATTTTTTTCAAAATTTTCTTCAAAATTTTTTTCAACCAAAAAATAATTTTTATTTCAATCAGATCTTTTTTTTTTCATTTTTTTTTAAACATGACAAACAATCATATCTCTTACCTCATTTGTACTCGTTTTTCATCAAAAACGTTTTTATGAAAAACGAGTATTTCATCGAAAAACGTTTTTCATGAAAAACGAGTATAAATGAGGTAAGAGACATGATTGATTGTCATGTTTTGATATCATGAAAAATGATTTTCGATGAAAAACAAGTATGAATGAAGTAAGAGTCATGATTGTTTGTCATGTTTTCAAAAAAAAAATTGAAAAAAAATTTCTGATTAAAATTTTTCATTTTGGTTTTTTGGTTGAAAAAAATGTTGGAAAAAATTCTGAAAAAATTCCAGCGAAAAGAAAATTGAAAAAAAAAAGAAACATTTTCCATCTTGATATTTGCCTTAGAACTTCATAGATCTCGAGTTAAGCCACCCTTTCAATCGGAGTTTCGATGAGAAATTATGAAAAAAAAAATCTTGAACGAAAATTCTGAAAAAACTCTAGAGTATCCAGTATGACCGCACGCAACTTTTTATCCTGTTGACAATGTCATTAAAACCCTGTAGTTTCTTTGTTACGCTAAATTTTTTGAAAATGGTCTTTTTTATACAAAAAAGGAATATTTTTGCAAAAAAAAAAAATGGCACGAAACTTTATAAAAAACAAAATTGAAGCTTGTGCTTTCTTTTTCAAGTTTTCCATGGAAAAAAATAATGGAAAAAAAATTCCATAGGCACTGCGCCCAATTTTGAACAGCTAAAAAAAAAGACGAAAAACGTCCATTTTCTAAACTGCGTACTGGGTCCAAAAAAAAAACGTAAAAAATTATTTTAAAAAAACGGGAACGAGG
Source organism: Campoplex capitator (assembly GCA_037576405.1). Taxonomy (NCBI): domain Eukaryota; kingdom Metazoa; phylum Arthropoda; class Insecta; order Hymenoptera; family Ichneumonidae; genus Campoplex; species Campoplex capitator. The sequence goes on along the minus strand of JARBWI010000403.1, from coordinate 129,667 downwards.
CTGAATGTATACTCTTTAAAAGCCTGCTCGCTAAATTGAAATATCTACTTCTTTGGCAGAGCAATCGAACTTTTAGTGCCGCTCGAAATTACGATAAGCGTTTCCATACTATTGACAGGCAGTGTATATGAGGTATTCCACGTCAAACCGGCGAACTCTTTCCCTGACCCTCGCCGATTTGGTTAATTATTTTTTATATGATTATATGAAGTCTGAAAGACATCCTGGATTTTTTTCAGATTTTTCCGAACAGCCATTGAAAAAAAAAAAATAATAATCCAAAAAAGTCCAACAAAAGCTCCTTTTTAAAAAACTGAAAAAATTCCTAAAAATCGCTGATTATATGCCAAACACTTTAAGCTACCGCCCGTAGTGGGAATACGGTTTTTTCTGTGTGTTAATCAGCTAATAACGTAGAAAAAATCCAAAAAATGCCGAAAAACACTTACTCCGGCTCAAAAGTTGAATATTTGGGTACCTAAAACTAATTTTCGTCACAATTTTCGAACAATCAAATAAAAAATATGGACCTTGATCAGCTTGTAGTTACGAATTCCCAATATAATAAGATTTTACGTACAATATTTGGAGCTGTTACACTGATCGTAGAAGGATCTTTTTCTAGAGTTGGAAAAAAATAGATTCACATAGCATTTGATAAAATTGAATGAAACTATTGAATGAATACCTTAACTTTTTACCTGGCTCAATTTTTTTTTTTGTTTTGTACTGTTCTGAGATATCCCAAAAAAAATTTTGGGTACAAAAATATTCAACCATTGGGCCAAAGTAAGTGTTTTTCGGCATTTTTTGGATTTTTTCAACGTTATTAGCCGATTAACACACAGAAAAAATCGTACTTCCACTACGGGCGGTAGGTCAAAGTGTTTGGCATATAATCAGCGAGTTTTAGGAATTTTTTCAGATTTTTAAAAAGGGGCTTTTTTTTGGACTTTTTGGATTTTTTTTTTTTTTTTTTTTTTTTTAATGGCTGTTCAGAAAAATCTGAAAAAAATTCCAGGGTGTCTTTCAGACTTCATATAATCATACAAAAAATAATCAACCAAATCGACGAGGGTCAGGGAAAAAGTCCGCCGGTTTGACGTGGAATACCTCATATCCTAGCCAAAAATCCCCTTCCCGGGGAAAAAAGCTTGGACAAGTCCATTTTTTGGTGACCACCTTTTTCATTTGTTTTCACAGATAAATCTACCTAAAAAAAATTGAAACCTCCGAAAAAATAGAGGATAGAAAGAAGCCTTCGAAAAAAATTCGAAAAGACTAAATCAATTTCAAGAAAATATAAATCACTGAAAAAAATCCTCCTGATCGACTCCTCTCAAAAAATTGAAGCTCCTTAAAAGATAATGAATAAAGAAAAACCCCAAAAAAAAAAAAAAATTCAAGAAGATTGAAAAAAATACAAGTAATGTGAAAATGGTAAAAAAGAGTTGATGATTTTCGCTCAGCCCAAAAAATTCTGATATCTATAAAAGGACAAGTATTCCATTGATGTCTGAAAATCAATTAATCAGAAAAAATAAAACTTCCAAAAAGACACGTCTCAAAATAAAAACTTCTAAAAACAAAATGGCGAATCGACAGGAAACTTCAGAATATCAAACAACAAAAAATAAAAATAATCGTAATAGGCTGTCCGAGCTCGAGTGCTGCCATACTCAATACAATACAATAAAATAAATAAATAACCAGAAAAAAGAAAACTTCCAAAAAGACACATCTCAAGAAAAAGAATCCCCTAAAAACAAAATGGCGAATCGACAGAAAAACTTCAGAGTATTAAACAACAAAAATTAAAATAATCGCAATAGGCTGTCCGAGCTCGCTCACTGCCATACTCAATACAATAGAAAAAAATAAATAAATACAATACAATATACTAAAGTTTGTCATCGCATGTTGAGCGGATGCGCACAGAGTACTTGTCCGGCCCGAAAATTTTTATTAAAAGTGCTCACATTAGTTGAACTTGACATAACGTAATTGTTTGGTCTCCGAAATCTTCTTAGAAAAGACACGCGAAAGGTCGGTGAAAACTCGAGTCAATCACGGTTCTCACCTAAAACGATTTATATTTCAAGCGAATCGTATATCAAATCGAGAGAAAACTTTGAATTTGTACTAATTCCTTTGAATGTATAAGTTCTGTGACGTTTGTATAACATTTATCATCTTCTTCATGAATACAGGAGAGTTGTTCTATCTACCTATAAATAGCGGAAGTTGATACAAAAATTTTCGGGCCGGACAAGTACTCTGTGCGCATCCGCTCAACATGCGATGACAAACTTTAGTATATTGTATTGTATTTATTTATTTTTTTCTATTGTATTGAGTATGGCAGTGAGCGAGCTCGGACAGCCTATTGCGATTATTTTAATTTTTGTTGTTTAAAACTCTGAAGTTTTTCTGCCGATTCGCCATTTTGTTTTTAGGGGATTCTTTTTCTTGAGATGTGTCTTTTTGGAAGTTTTCTTTTTTCTGGTTATTTATTTATTTTATTGTATTGTATTGAGTATGGCAGCACTCGAGCTCCGGCAGCCTATTACGATTATTTTTATTTTTTGTTGTTTGATATTCTGAAGTTTCCTGTCGATTCGCCATTTTGTTTTTAGAGGTTTCTTTTTTTTGAGACGTGTCTTTTTGGAAGTTTTCTTTTTTCTGATTAATTGATTTTCAGACATCAATGGAATACTTGTCCTTTTATAGATATCAGAATTTTTTGGGCTGAGCGAAAATCATCAACTTTTTTTTACCATTTTCACATTTCTTGTATTTTTTTCAATCTCCCTGAATTTTTTTTTTTTGGGTTTTTCTTTTTTCATTATCTTTTAAGGAGCTTCAATTTTTTGAGAGGAGTCGTTCAGGAGGATTTTTTTCAGTGATTTATATTTTCTTGAAATTGATTTAGTCTTTTCGAATTTTTTTCGAAGGCTTCTTTCTATTCTCTATTTTTTCGGAGGTTTCAATTTTTTTTAGGTAGATTTATCTGTGAAAACAAATGAAAAAGGTGGTCACCAAAAAATGGACTTGTCCAAGCTTTTTTCCCCGGGAAGGGGATTTTTGGCTAGGATATCACTTCTTTTTTTCTGACTCCGAATTTTGTTCTCATTTTAAGTGTTTTGAATTGTTATTAGCCAAGGTTTTTTAGGTGAGATGTTTTTTATACCAAGGTTTTTTTAGGCGAGATGTCTTTTATACCAAGGTTTTTTAAGCGAGTAGATTTATCTGTGAAAACAAATGGAAAAGGTGGTCACCAACAAATGGACTTGTGCAGGCTTTTTTTCCCGAGGAGAGGATTTTTGGCTAGGATATCACTTCTTTTTTTCTGACTCCGAATTTAGTATTCATTTTAAGTGTTTTGAGTTGTTATTGGCCAAGGTTTTTGAGGCGAGATGTTTTGTATCAAGGTTTTTTAAGCGAGTTAGCTGATATTTTAAAAGAAAAAAATGAAATGAAAAATGGCAATATGAGATAAAGGTGTTAACTCGTTCTTTGTAATATAAAGTATGAGTAAACAGGAGAGAACTTACAAGGAACAAAATCCTCATTCAAAATTCATCAATGCTTCTATATCAATTTCTCGCCGAGATATGATTTTGTGCCCATTACCATAATTTTCACTGGAATATGACGTTTTTTCGTCAATTTTCGAACGAAAATCGATCGTTTCCGATTAACGACAGTGAAGTGATGTTTTTTTTTTGCAGTGACATGGTTTGTTCAGCTCGAACGAAGCGTAAACACGTGCCATCGTCTCAATTTCTCGCGAAAAGTCATTTTTGGCTTTTCAGGCTGAGGAGAGAATTTTGGCTTTTCGGCTGAGGAGAGAATTTATAGTCTCGTGATGGGAGTACGATGCTGATTTTATTCCTTCAAATTGACCCTGTCTACCTAAAGTTAAGCCCAAAATCATGTCATTATCTCAATCCCTCGCCGAGATATGATTTTTGGCCTATTACCACGATTATCGCTGGAAAATGACGATTTTTCGTAAATTTGCGAACGAAAATCGCTCGTGTCCAAGTAAAAATGGTAAAATAATGATTTTTTTTCAGTCAACATGTTTTGATAAGCTGAAAGGAAGAACAAATACGTGCCAACGTCTCAATTTATCGCAAGAGGGCAATTTTCAACTTTTGACCATCAGCTTGGAAAAATCAAAGTTTTTACATCAATTTTGCAACGAAGATTTTATCGTGCTGGCTCGATGGGAGTACCATGCTAATTCTTTTTCTGCAAATGTAACTGGCAGTAACAAGATTTTCATGTGCCGCAGCGACAAGATTTTCATGTGGCTCAGCGACAAGATTTCTATGTCCCTGAGAGTTATCGTCGCTTTGCAATTAATCTAATGTCAGTGGCGATGTTAGTTATGCTATGAATGGATAAAATTGTGGGTGAAGGAATGGGGCAAAGGTTGTGGAGCATATTCATTCATGAAGCATATTCCACCGTCACTGGAGCATGTCGGTGGTAATGCCAGCTGCGAATTAGTATTTGTGAGGTTATGACGAGCTGTCAAAGCTGTAAGCACAGTATTCACGTTTTTCTTCCATAACCCTGCACTCTCGAGAAAATAAATGGTTAGCCAACGTTTGTTGTTCGACAAGGAACAAGTTTGTAAATGTTATTTTCTCGAAAATGTTAACGGCGTGAAAGAAAAATGTGAACCTATTTCAGCTATCTCTCCCACACTCGCGTCCATATGGGCCGTCAAAATATCGATGATGATTTTTTCATCGCGATCAGCTGACGTTTTTCACCCGCTCGTCTGCACTGTTTGTTTTATGTGTCGTCAGTCGCGACCAATCAGAAACACGCCAGCGCCACGAGGCCTTTCTCTGTTACGTATACACACACGCACGCACACTTCGATCATTGCATAATTTTGTCTGTGCAAAGTTTTTTTTCAGCAATTACGGCATCAATCGGATTGATTTATGGCTCAATCGAAGGGGGATAACTTGATTAGTCTCTATTTCAAATTTCAGATCATGAGATCACCCTTGGGCTCCGTAATTCAAGAAAGAGTTTACCCCCACCATCGAAATCGCTTTATTCAGAGATAATATACTCGGGTGAGTCTCGGGCAAGCAGACGACGCTGTCAAATGTACTTGTCCCGAGACTCTGCCGAGTCTCTTGATATTGCCGGTATCGTCTACACGTGCTTTATTCGCACGCATCAATTTTGCTTTTCCGTAACGCATACTGTAATGGGACAGCCCGGGGGCGGAGAAATCCGCGAGAGCACGTAATCGCCAAATGAGGGCCAGCAGCTTCGCGCTACGGGCTACGCCTCGCTCGCGTTACGCTCGCCTCTCTCTCTCTCATTGTGACCGACTCATCGGTCGGTGACTTACGCTAGCGGCCTAATCGACCCTTCCTATCTTACGCACACCCAGCCCGTGTCTCTTGGAAACACTTCCTTCGTATTCATACACTCCTGATACTCACCCAGAATATCGTAGCAACTTATTTGCTATAACAATCTGAACGATGGGTGAAATCGGGGAGGAAGGTGACTGAATCATTTTGACTCCAGTAATCTACCCTTCCTCATCCTTTCCCACTCAGGTGATATTTTCATGGCAAAGGAAGGGAGTTTTCTCCTCACACGGCTGTATCTATTTAAGGGCGCGCACAGACGAAATCGTCACTCTAGAACACAACGATTTGAATCATCTTTATCGTCTACGATGAGTCACAAGAAATATCAGTGATGCTCTAGTCTCTGGGCATTGCTCCATCCTCGCTTCCACCTGAGCTCGTGGGAAGGAACTATCTCTCTCAGAATGCCCCAGTATTGCACTGGATGCCAGACTTTGAGAGATAGCGTTAGATGGTGACCTTAGGTAGGCAGGTTTAATTTAATTTGATTATTTAATTCGCTTCCTATTCGACATGTACTATTTTCTATCCGTCGGTCAACGCGAATATCAGAATCGGTTAAACTCAATCTCCTTCTGTTCACAAATCACGTTTCAGCGGCCGCACTTGGTCTGTCGGATGTGTAGAACTCATATTTCTTAATTTTCTGAACAATTGTACTTCTCGTACAATTGTTCCTTAGTTTACGGAGCGTCGGCCACTCCGTATCGAACAGTACACGCTGCTACTGTTTCGGCCACGAGAAGGAGACAGAAGCGGAGACTTCTGCTTTTTTTGTCATTTTTTTTCCGCCGGCTTCTCCGGTGTTTGACCTACGCTTCGGCGTCATCAATTTCGACTACTCCAATTTTGACATTTACCGAGCTATTGCTTGTTTCACCGATCTTTTACTTAATTTGAGACACATCGATCAATAAATAAACACGTAACGCTATACACCGCGTCGAGTTATTCATTTGCATGCTTGACCCGCTCGTATCCCCCTATAATTCTCTGAGCATGAAATAGCAATATTAGAATCAGTTTTTTTTCTCATACGAAAGCATATTTTCATTATCACGCGTCTCGTCTCGCGATATAAACACGAGTGAATTTTACCTAATTCTGAAAAGAGTTTCATGAGAAAAACATTGAGAAAAGTGCAGGAGATCACGGTCAGAGTATCGATAATTCCGAGCGAATAATCATAACAAAAATCGTCGCATTATCGAGCGAATAATCATAACAAAAATCGTTGCATTATCGAGCGAATAATCATAACTAAAATCGTTGTATTTTTCGAGCTCGCATAATCATAACTAAAATCGTTGTATTTTTCGAGCTCGCATAATCATAACTAAAATCGCGGAATTTCGATCGTCTGAACGTGTGTGTCAGAGAGAGAGAGATAGAAATAAGATATTTTGCAGGTGTGTGACTTCACGTACACACCAACGTAGGATTTAGGATCACGGAGACATCGATCGAACGACACGATACCTCCTTGATCAAGAGACTCGGTAGAGTCTCGGGACAAGTACATTTGGCAGCTCTGTCGTCTGCTATAGCCCGTGGCTCGCCCAGAGTATATTATCTCGAAACAAAATGATTCGCCGTGGTGGGGGTAAAATATGAAATTTCTTTCCTTAATTACGGAGCCGGGGAGAAATATTATGATTTGAAAATTGAACTGGAGACTTATTATGAAAAGAGCTTTCGATTAAGCCTTGGATCAGCACGATTGATGCCGTATTTGCTGAGAAAAAACTTTGCACAGGCTCAAGATTATGTTAAGATCGAAGTATTGGTGTGTATGTATACGACACACAATGAAAGGCCTTGTGATGCTATCAAGTTTCTGATTGGTCGCGACAGAGCTGCGTTCGAAAACTCGTGGTGCACTGTGTGGCCCTGTGGCTATATATTCTTCTGAATAAGTACAAACAAACAAAAACAGTGCAGACGAGCGAGCGAAAAATGTCAGCTGATATTTCGAAGGGCCATATTGACGCGAGTGTGAGAGAGATAGCTGAAATAAGTTTATATTTTTCCTTTCCGCCCTTGACATTTTCGAGAAAATAACTATTACAACTTGTTCTTTGTCGAACAACGAACGTTGGCTAACCATTTATTTGCCCGAGAATGCAAGGTTATGGGAGAAGAATGTGTTGCAGGTTTTTCGTTACCGAGTCTAAACGAATGCAGTGATACAGCTTTGACAGCTCGTCATAACCTCACAAATTCGAATTTTCAGCTGGCATATTACCGACATGCTCCAATGACGGGAGAATATGCTTCATGAATGAATATGCTCCACATGTTTTGACCTATTTATTCCTACACCCACCATTTTATTCATTTATAGCATGACTTACAATGCCGCAGGCATCAGATTAATCGCTAAGCGATAATATCTCTCAGGGAAATAAAATCTTGTCGCTGAGCGACATAAAAATCTTGTCGCTGAGCCACATGAATATCTTGTCGCTGCGAGGGCTCAATGACATGAAAATCTTGTCGCTGCGAGGACTCAGTGACATGAAAATCTTGTCGCTGCGAGGGCTCAGTGACATAAAAATCATGTCGCTGAGCCACAAGAAAATGTTGTACATTCATCCCTTTTTGATAGTGATGCATTTTTTTCCTGCTAGAGGTCAAATTCAAAAAAAATTGTCCGAAAAAAAAATTCTAAGAGAAATTCGAAAAAAAATCCAGGCGATTTAGTATGAAAATACGCAACTTCTTGCATTTGTGAAATCCTCTATAAGCCCTATCATTCTTGGGTTATATTAAATTTCTCAAAACTTTCTGTTTTTGGCCAAAAACGAAATAACCTTTGGGAAAAATATCACTACAAATTTTTCAAAAGAGGAAGTTGGAGCTTTTGCATTGCATTCCAAGTTTTAAATAGTAAAAGAAGAAAAAATCCCTTATATTGTGTGCCGAATCCGCGATGGTCGAAAAAAGGCATAAAAACGGTCGGGAATCAAAGTTCGTACAAGGCCAAAAAAATAAATCAATGGAAAAATATTTAAATAAGGCAAACTGGAGCCTGATCTATCCTTTTTGAAACGCCACTTTGGAAATTCGAATATCTTTCTTTTTAGCAGAGTTGTCTGGTGTATCTAAAGGTTTGAGCGGTAGTGCATGAGTGGATCGACGAAACTAAACCAATTCAAACCATGGGGAAAGATTCACGAAGTATGTGATCATGAAAAAATTTAGGTTTCGGAGGAGTCAGAAAAAAAGAAGTGATATCCTAGCCAAAAATCCCCTCCACGGGGAAAAAAGCCTGGACAAGTCCATTTGTTCGTGACCCCCGTTTCCATTTGTTTTCACAGAAAAATCTAACCCCGCTAAAAAAAAAATTGAAACCTCCAATAAAATGGAAATTAGAAAAAAACCCTAGAAAAAAATAGCTTCTAAAAAAATGGAGAAGAACCCCAAAAAAAATTCAAGACAATTAAAAAAAAATACAATAAACGTGAAAATGGTAAAAAAAAAAGTTGACGATTTTCGCTCAGCACTGAAAATTCTTGATATCCATAAAAGGACAAGTATTCCATTGATGGCTGAAAATCAATTAACGAGAAAAAGGGAAAACTCCCAAAAAGACATGGCACAAAAAAAAGAAACCCTTAAATACAAAATGGCGAATCGACAGAAAAACTTCATACAAAAAATGAAAAACTAAAGTTTGCCATCGCATGTTGAGCAGTTGAGTGGATGCGCACAGAGAACTTGTCCGGCCCGAAAATTTTTGTATAAGCTTCCGCTAATACAAAAATTTTCGGGCAAACACAAAAATTTCGGGCAAGAATCCCCTCCACGGGGAAAAAAGCCTGGACAAGTCCATTTGTTCGTGACCCCCGTTTCCATTTGTTTTCACAGAAAAATCTAACCCCGCTAAAAAAAAATTGAAACCTCCAATAAAATGGAAATTAGAAAAAAACCCTAGAAAAAAATAGCTTCTAAAAAAATGGAGAAAAACCCCAAAAAAAATTCAAGACAATTAAAAAAAAATACAATAAACGTGAAAATGGTAAAAAAAAAGTTGACGATTTTCGCTCAGCACTGAAAATTCTTGATATCCATAAAAGGACAAGTATTCCATTGATGGCTGAAAATCAATTAACGAGAAAGAGGGAAAACTCCCAAAAAGACATGGCACAAAAAAAAGAAACCCTTAAATACAAAATGGCGAATCGACAGAAAAACTTCATACAAAAAATAAAAAACTAAAGTTTGCCATCGCATGCTGAGCAGTTGAGTGGATGCGCACAGAGAACTTGTCCGGCCCGAAAATTTTTGTATAAGCTTCCGCTAATACAAAAATTTTCGGGCCGGACAAGTTCTCTGTGAAATTTTTGTATAAGCTTCCGCTAATACAAAAATTTTCGGGCTGGACAAGTTCTCTGTGCGCATCCACTCAACTGCTCAACATGCGATGGCAAACTTTAGTTTTTTATTTTTTGTATGAAGTTTTTCTGTCGATTCGCCATTTTGTATTTAAGGGTTTCTTTTTTTTGTGCCATGTCTTTTTGGGAGTTTTCCCTTTTTCTCGTTAATTGATTTTCAGCCATCAATGGAATACTTGTCCTTTTATGGATATCAAGAATTTTCAGTGCTGAGCGAAAATCGTCAACTTTTTTTTTTACCATTTTCACGTTTATTGTATTTTTTTTTAATTGTCTTGAATTTTTTTTGGGGTTCTTCTCCATTTTTTTAGAAGCTATTTTTTTCTAGGGTTTTTTTCTAATTTCCATTTTATTGGAGGTTTCAATTTTTTTTTTAGCGGGGTTAGATTTTTCTGTGAAAACAAATGGAAACGGGGGTCACGAACAAATGGACTTGTCCAGGCTTTTTTCCCCGTGGAGGGGATTTTTGGCTAGGATATCACTTCTTTTTTTCTGACTCCTCCGAAACCTAAATTTTTTCATGATCACATACTTCGTGAATCTTTCCCCATGGTTTGAATTGGTTTAGTTTCGTCGATCCACTCATGCACTACCGCTCAAACCTTTAGATACACCAGACAACTCTGCTAAAAAGAAAGATATTCGAATTTCCAAAGTGGCGTTTCAAAAAGGATAGATCAGGCTCCAGTTTGCCTTATTTAAATATTTTTCCATTGATTTATTTTTTTGGCCTTGTACGAACTTTGATTCCCGACCGTTTTTATGCCTTTTTTCGACCATCGCGGATTCGGCACACAATATAAGGGATTTTTTCTTCTTTTACTATTTAAAACTTGGAATGCAATGCAAAAGCTCCAACTTCCTCTTTTGAAAAATTTGTAGTGATATTTTTCCCAAAGGTTATTTCGTTTTTGGCCAAAAACAGAAAGTTTTGAGAAATTTAATATAACCCAAGAATGATAGGGCTTATAGAGGATTTCACAAATGCAAGAAGTTGCGTATTTTCATACTAAATCGCCTGGATTTTTTTTCGAATTTCTCTTAGAATTTTTTTTTCGGACAATTTTTTTTGAATTTGACCTCTAGCAGGAAAAAAATGCATCACTATCAAAAAGGGATGAATGTACAACATTTTCTTGTGGCTCAGCGACATGATTTTTATGTCACTGAGCCCTCGCAGCGACAAGATTTTCATGTCACTGAGTCCTCGCAGCGACAAGATTTTCATGTCATTGAGCCCTCGCAGCGACAAGATATTCATGTGGCTCAGCGACAAGATTTTTATGTCGCTCAGCGACAAGATTTTATTTCCCTGAGAGATATTATCGCTTAGCGATTAATCTGATGCCTGCGGCATTGTAAGTCATGCTATAAATGAATAAAATGGTGGGTGTAGGAATAAATAGGTCAAAACATGTGGAGCATATTCATTCATGAAGCATATTCTCCCGTCATTGGAGCATGTCGGTAATATGCCAGCTGAAAATTCGAATTTGTGAGGTTATGACGAGCTGTCAAAGCTGTATCACTGCATTCGTTTAGACTCGGTAACGAAAAACCTGCAACACATTCTTCTCCCATAACCTTGCATTCTCGGGCAAATAAATGGTTAGCCAACGTTCGTTGTTCGACAAAGAACAAGTTGTAACAGTTATTTTCTCGAAAATGTCAAGGGCGGAAAGGAAAAATATAAACTTATTTCAGCTATCTCTCTCACACTCGCGTCAATATGGCCCTTCGAAATATCAGCTGACATTTTTCGCTCGCTCGTCTGCACTGTTTTTGTTTGTTTGTACTTATTCAGAAGAATATATAGCCACAGTGCAGAAGAATATATAGCCACAGGGCCACACAGGGCCACGTTATTACATATAGCTGTGTGCACCACGAGTTTTCGAACGCAGCTCTGTCGCGACCAATCAGAAACTTGATAGCATCAAAAGGCCTTTCATTGTGTGTCGTATACATACACACCAATACTTCGATCTTAGCATAATCTTGAGCCTGTGCAAAGTTTTTTCTCAGCAAATACGGCATCAATCGTGCTGATCCAAGGCTTAATCGAAAGCTCTTTTCATAATAAGTCTCCAGTTCAATTTTCAAATCATAATATTTCTCCCCGGCTCCGTAATTAAGGAAAGAAATTTCATATTTTACCCCCACCACGGCGAATCATTTTGTTTCGAGATAATATACTCTGGGCGAGCCACGGGCTATAGCAGACGACAGAGCTGCCAAATGTACTTGTCCCGAGACTCTACCGAATATGTATATATTTGGGTGGTCCTTAAAAAGGTCATTTTCTTTTGCTCTCCCAGAAGCTTTAATGCTTTCTTAGCATTGGAAAAAGAATACTCACCAAATTTCAGCTCCTTATCTCAATCCCAATTCGACCCCCACGAGTGTCAAAATTTTCCATTTAAATAGCACAGAAGTTTTTCGATTTCATGTTCATCTATCCAATCCTCGACTTCATCTAATGCTTCTATATTGTAATTACGTTTGATTTGTAGATAATTTAATACTCTCCAAAGTTGCTTTAACCATTTTTATTGTCACTTCCATTGTTTTAAAGGTCTATGTCTTTAAAGTCATATTTGTTAAGGAAATTTATCTTTTTTCGCTATTAACTGGTCAACGATTGAATTTACAACAAAAAATGATAAAAAAATTTGGCAGGAAATTTAATTTTATGCAAAACATCTTCGATTCGACGTCAATTTTAAAATTAACGTTTTATATTTTCAGTTGAAATAAAGTAAAAGTCGCTGAACAGCAAGTTTACTTCATAACCCCATTTTTAATGATTCTCTTAATAATTGGTTATTCAATTATAAATAAGAAGTGATAAGAAAATAACATCCCATTTAAAAATACAGTACTTGTTAAAAAATTCACTATATATTTTTTGTACATATGATTCAGTTTTTATATTCAATTTTGTTTATCGCTGTTAGATAATGATTGATCAAGGCAGCTCAGAGCGTTTTTTTTATAGGTCAAGTCACTCATAAAAACCCTACTCTGGCGGAAAAATATGAAAATATTCCGAACAACAAAAATCGATCTTACCAACATGTGAAAGGGGGTATAAGCTCGTAAAAGTTTGTGCAGTCACAGTACAACAAAAATTCATTTCATAATATAAGATTTACAGAAGTTGAGTATTCTTCTTCAATCATAATGACGAGAACGGCAGTGGTAAAAAAAATGTTTTGGAAAAACATAAAAACTCCCGACTGAAAAACTCCTTCACTTAGGAAGAACAGTATTAAACTTTAAAAAGTCTGAAATAAAAAAATAGATGTCGGGATTTTCGTCGGGAGATGTCTTTACTTCTTATTCAAATCCCGACGAAAATCCTGACATCTATTTTTTTATTTCAGACTTTTCAAAGTTTAATACTGTTCTTCCTAAGTGAAGGAGTTTTTCAGTCGGGAGTTTTTATGTTTTTCCAAAACATTTTTTTATTTCACACTTTTTAAAGACAGACGTGACAGACGCGCGTCGGTTCGGATTGAAATTAGCAGCGCACAACGGTGTGAAGTTCGCGATAGTCGAGCATGACCTTATAAGGTCCCCTTTCGATATGGCAAAATGCGTTTGAATGTGAATATTTATGATTCCTAATTATTTCAGCGTGTTTGCAATAGAATTGAACGAACTATGTCTAAGAACACTGTCTGTCACACATGAAAAGTATATGCAAAAATTGGTCAAGACAGTTGTCACTGTTTCGGAGAAAAGTGGTGACAAAGAAATAGCCCCAATCAGCTGATCGCAGTGAAACGCATAACTCCCGTCTTTTTGCCCTGCGGGCAGTCGGGAGTTAAAAATAGGACTATTATGAATATAATTTTTATTTTTTAACCTCGATCGAATTCTATACAATTATGCTAAAAAAATATGTATACGAAAATACGAACTACAAACTGTATAGAAAGACGCGCGCCAGTTCGGACTGAAATTAGCAGCGCACAACGGTATGAAGTAGTCGATGATCGAAGACTACCTGTTTGGAAAACTCTCAGGTTCGCTGGCCTCTCGCGTGGGGTCCTCAGTGCACGGGGGGTCTCTCGCTTGAGTTCGGTGGCCAGTGACTTGACCGGACATCTCTCCCCTCCTTCGTTCTTATCATTTCCGCGATCCTTCTAATTTTCGGTCTATTCGCTACGAATTTGCACACGGCACGCTTCGAATTACCTTCCTTCTCGCTCTCTTCGCGCCTGACCGCGACACGGTGCACATCGATCTACGGTCTATCTTCGATTAACGTGCTCTTCGAACTCTTCAACGTACTCTTCTAACTGGTATATTTCTTTATTCGCGAGCGTGCACTTTAATTAAACTCCGATTTACGCCCGGACTTCGTTTGAGTGTTTCGTAAGTGAATTTGGTCGGTACTTCGTTTTCTTTCGGGACTTTTTCTGATAACACGTGTGTGTTCTCCGTTTAATACAAGTTCTTTTCTAATTTCATCATTACGGGCCTTATTATTCTCACGATTTACAACCGGGTTAATAAGACAGTCTGTGCGGTTTTTCAATACGTTCTTTCCTCATTTATTGTCGGTACACTTCATTCAAGTAATCTTCAATAATTCGCTTCGTTTTGAAACTCTTCGTTTTGGCGACCGCGTGCCGGTTATCCGCCATATTTGCAAGTGCTTCGATCTCAATTTATAACGCAACAATCAGAATAAAGACTGATATATATTTATTTTATACACGGAAATTCTCTTCAGTGTTTTCTTCATTTATTATTTCCTTCGTAAAATTCCTTCATCCTCGAATATTTAATTTATTCTTCCCAAACCAGATCTTCACCCCCTTCAAAATTAAACACTACCATATATGGTCATATTGCGATATATTCAAACCATGTATAGCGTTAAAGTTAAATAAACAAAACAGTTCGTGATGAATCTTGACATACTACAAATAAGAACACTGTCCGGCACATATATAGAAAGTGATGTGAAAAATTTGTCAAGACAATTGTCACCGTTTCCGAGAAAACTGGCGACAAAGGAATATCCCCCCACCCACTGATCGCAGTGAAACGCATAACTCCCGTCTTTTTGCCCTACGGGCAGTCGGGAGTTAATTATGGAGGAAAATAGGCCAAGCTTAATCGAATAATTCATCGAAGCAACATGTAAAAATTTTTCATGAATGAAAAACATTTAACCGCGCAAAAACGGGAATTTCAAAAAACTACCGAATACGGAGTACTAATAAATTTTTCTACGACTTTGAAATTCAGTACAAATTTAACATAAAACTGGAACAAAAAAAATTCAGGAAATATTGGCACTTTATGATTTATATTTGAACGGTAATTTAAAAATTGACGTCATATCGATAAACGATAAAATCGATAAACAATAAAAAAAAACATCGTTAAAAAAAGTGCAATGAAATAATACAGTTTTGGCTAGAAAATGCTACAAGTTCTACAAGTTTGCTATTCAAACCCGAGCGATAAAATTCATGTGTTAGCTGTAACTTAGTAACTCTTTCATTTGTAGGGTTCCCTAGCGGATTTCTTGACCAGCTTTCCTAGTCGTTTTTGTACAAAAATTGACCAGTTATTCGTGGTTGGACTAAACCGGATGTGACGTATTCATGTCGGTCGTTCCAACCACATCACTCTGGTCGGAACGACTCGTTAGTTGGGTGACGAACTGGTCGTTCCGACCAGAGTACCTGGGTCGGAACGACTAGCTGGCTAGTGACGAACTGGTCGTTTCGACCAGGGTTCTCGAGTCGGAACGACTCGCTGGTTAATTAAGTGACGAACTGGTCGTTTTGACCAGGGTTCTCGATAGAACAAAACGACAAAAAGAATTTAAATAAATTGAAAAACAAATCAGTCTATCTGAGCGAGGCTCGATCCCGGGACTCTCGGAGTTCGAGCCTGGAGCGCTAACCACTGCACTACCAGACATTTTATAACTGACGAACAACGAAACTCACATATAAACCATGATTCACGAGTTATATATAAGTTTCGTTATACATCAGTTATAGAATGTCTCGTAGTGCAGTGGATAGCGCTCCAGGCTCGAACTCCGAGAGTCCCGGGATCGAACCTCACTCAGATCAATAGGTTTTCTTCGATTTGTTTAAACTCTTTTTGTTGTCCTATTGTTGGCAATACAGCAGTCCGTGGTCAGAACGACTCGTTAGCTGGGTTACAAGCTGGTCGTTCCGACCAGTATACTCCGGTGGAATGCCTTTTCGGACGCTGGACCCGGTGGTCATTTTGACCACATGCCTCTGGTCGGAACGACCAGCTTACGGTCCCGAAATTAGGCTCCACTATAGTCAAGACGACTGGAACATGCTAGTCGAACCGACCAGGATTACACGTCACATCCGGTACAAAAAAAAGTACTGCTGACCACGAAAAACTGGTCAACTTTTATACAAAACCGACCAGCTCCAATTCCGACCATAAAAAACTGGTCACGAAATCCGCTAGGATTGTATATTCCAAACTGAAGACTTGGCGGAATTGGCTTTGGAATTTTTTGTATAAACTTAAATTTCCTACAAAATTTCTTTTCTCATTTTTTAATGTCAATCCAATCGTTGACCAATTATTAGCGAAAAACGGTAAATTTTCTTGACAAATATGATTTTAAAGACTTATACCTTCAAAACAATGGGAGTGACAAGAAAAATGGTTGAAGCAACTTTAGAGAGTATTAAATTATCTGCAAATCGAGCGTAATTACAACATAGAAGCATTAGATGAAGCCGAGGATTGGATAGATGAACATGAAATCGAAAAACTTCTGTGTTATCATAATGGAAAATTTTGACACTCGTGGGGGTTGACGTAGGATTTAAATGAAGAGCTGAAATTTGGTTAGTATTTTTTTTCAATGCCGCGAAAGTGTTTAAGCTTCTGGGAGAGTAAAAAAAAATGACCTTTTTAAGGACTACCCTAGTATATTGTAACGGGACAGCCCCCTAGGGCTGTCACCGTTCCGGAGGTGAGACTCCAGAGGGGCGGAGGAATCCGCGAGAGCAAATTATCGCAAAATGAGGGCCAGCAGCTTCGCGCTACGGGCCACGCCTCGCTCGCGTTACGCTCGCCTCTCTCTCTCACTATGACCAAATCAGCGGTCAGTGACTCACGCCAGCGGCCTAATCGGCCCTTCCTATCATACGCACACCCCGCCCGCGTGTCTTGGAAACACTTCCTTGACACTCTTAGACTCCTGATACTCACCTAGAATGTCGTAGCAACGTGACCGCTACAACAAGCTAAACGATGGGTGAAATCGGGGAGGAAGGTGACTCAATCATCTTGACTCCGGTAGTCCACCCTTCCTCATCCTTTCCCACTTGGGAGACCTTATCATGACTAAGGAAGGGAGTTTTCTCCTCACACGCCTGTAGCTATTTAAGGGCGCGCACAGGCGAAATCGCCACTCTTGAACGCAACAATTTGAAACATCTTCATATTCAACGAGTCACAAAAAAATATCAGCGATGCTCCAGTCTCTGAGCATTGCTCCATCCTATCTTCCACCTGAGATCGTGGTTAGGACCTATCTCTCTTAGAATGCCCCAGTATTGCACTGGATGTCAGACTCTGAGAGATAGCAATAGATGGTGACCTTAGGTAGGTTTTATTGGAAAATCGAGAATTCGAACCTTAGTATGACTAATTATTCGCTAAATCTCTCAGAAATCGTGATTTCTATTTCCGACCTTCTGTCTTTATCACTCATCTTAAACCGGGACTCAGCGGACGGAATTTATCCGTCGGATGAATAGGACTTTATCTCTTGATTAATTTTTCGAGTGTTAACTACACCGTAGTTAATATTCTTTGAGATATGGAGCATCGGCCACTCCGTATTTAAAGATACAAACACGTATCGTAAAGGCCATGAGAAACGATTATAAATTGATATTAAAGATTTATAATCCTTTCGCACTTGTTGTTCCGCTTGCTTCTCAAGCGTTTGACTATCGTCAATAACGATAAATCTATATCACACATAATTGGGACTTTTCGAGCTCAGGCTTTTTGACACAAACTACAATTTCAATAAACACTCATTTCATATCACGCTTGACTCCGTGTTTCTTTATTTGCATGTCTGATCCTCACCCTGCGCTTATTAACTCTCTGAGCACTATTACTCTTAATTAATCACGTCTATACGATCTTTTGCCGCATAATGTTTTCGACTTAATCGATAACTACAACAATCATTGAAAAGAGTGCAAGCGATCGTGGCCGGAATATCGGTATTCCGAGAAATAATCATAACTAAAATCGTATGATATTCGGGAAAATAATCATAACTAAAATCTTTGTATTTCGTGAACGAATAATCATAACTAAAATATCGGAATTTCGATCCTCCGGCTGCGTGCGTCAGAAAGAGATAGCGATACGATTTTTCGGGAATAATAGAGTTCTCGCACACCAACACGAAGGATCGTCCACGGACACAGGGATCGAGCGACGCTACCTCCTCAATCTTTATTCTCTCTTATCATTCTTTCGGCTTTCCGCCTGTTATTGTTGCTTAATTTATCAGAAAATATTAATTAAACTCATCAATTTCGTCTCTCCTCCTCCAGGATCCACTGTCGGTAGGTGAAACTTAACCTATTATATCTTTGATTAATTTAACTTGCTTTCTTTTGATGATTTTATGTTATCTAGCATCGATCTCTCTCTCATTCATTGAATGCCTATGATGAATGATCGTCAAGGTCATACATGGACGTGACAATATCTCCTGAGGCATGTTATAATAACCAATGTAAGGAGAGAGAGAGCGATACGAGTAAATTTCTTTTTTGGCAAATTTCAAACAGAATTCAACTACATCTCGAGCTACCCGAAATTTCATCTTTTAATCTCAGTTTCGTAAACCTCTCGCGAGGCCTGCGCCGCTGGATCCCCGTACCCCCGGCAACGAAACGTTTCAATATATATATATTTTTTCTTTTATTCTTTTAATGATGCTTGCAAAAAAAAAAAAAAATTCGTGGACCGAAGAGGAAAAAATGACTTGCCCAAAATTTAGGATTGCAAAAAATATAGAGGTTGCTCAAACGTTTTTCAAGTACTTTTTTTCTTAATTCAAGAAGTATCGTAAAAAATATTTTTTAACTATTGTTCGGAAAACTCTAAGGTTCATCGGCCTCTCGCGTGGGGTCCTCAGTGCACGGGGGGTCTCGCTTGAGTTCAGTGGCCAGCGATATACCGGACATCTCTCCCCTCCTTCGTCCTTATCATTTCCGCGATCTTTCTAATTTTTGGCCTATTCGCACACGGCACGCTTCGGTCTACCTTCCTTCTCGCTCTCTTCGCGCCTGACCGCGACACGGTACACATCGATCTACGCATTTTCTCTTCGATCAACGTGCTCTTCGAACTCTTCAACGTGCTCTTCTAACCGGTGTACTTTTTCATTTTCACGCATTCTCTCCGATTTACAACCGCGTGTATTCGTGATTAATAAGTAATTCTCTTCCCTTCGGATCTCACTTCGTAACGGTTCGATTCTACGATCAATTCTAAAGTCTTCTTCTACCTCATTATTCTCGACCGCGTGTTATACATTTGGAAGTGCCGCGATTTACAACAGCGTCATTTCGGTAAATTGATACATACGTGCGTCTCATCGGTACAGTTTTCGTTATAATTCGTTTTATCTCTTCAGATTGACTAACTTTCATATAACCGGATCACTTCGATTACGGGTTACTTCGCTGGCTTATCGCCATCTTGAACACGCTACGCCGTGATTATTCTCGATATTGAACAAAAACCGTGTTTGAGATTGAACGATGAGTTTGAGTTGCCGGGTGTTAAAGGATCGTGACAATGATGGAAAATAAAAGACGTCGACACGAACGCGTGGTTGAGTGCACGAAAAACCGTTTGTCATTTTTATTGAGATGGTCATTGAGTACAAATAGTGATGATGAATAAAACACTGAGTTTTGTATGAGTAAAATCACTGAGTTTTGTATGAGTAACATCACTGAGTTTTTGATGAGTTCGTAAATTGATTAGAATTCTTGGAATTCGATTGAGTATCGTTGATAAGAGTTCGGAGACTCGATTGATCACCGTGTGAGTGAATAATATGATTAGAATTCTGGGAATTCGATTGAGCCCGATTGTATAGATGAGAGGTGTACGTTACACGCCGCGACGAATAATGATAATGATTCGCGTACGTTGAGCTCCACTTGAGAAAATTCTAGAAGTTCGATCGCGTAACGTACAAAGAAAATGATTCTAAATGAGTTCACTGATTTGTAAGATCAGTGAGATGATAATGCACTGAATTGATAAGTCTCTTTTGAGACGATTGATACCGAATTGAATTGATAAGTCTCTGTTGAGACGATTGCTAACCGAGATTGAATTATATTAATTACAACCGCGATTAACAATGATAGAGAGCCGTGAGATATGTACGAATGCACGTGGCTTGGCACAACCACGTGTTGAGCAGAGTTCGAAATGATGATGTACTCTTTTATTAATGATTGCGCACCGTTGCGACAACCTGAGTTGAATGAGTGAATTTAAAGGGGTGATTATAACCCTTGAGAATGAGATTGAGTGCTCTGTTCAACGTTAAAATGAGAGAAAAACTGCGTTAATGAGTTCGCGCGTAGTCACGCGTGGCTCGGACCGGTCGAGACTTGACGAAGACAGAGATAAGACTGATTAAAATGGCCGCATTTGACCACTGGCCGGCACGAAGCCTTCGCTCTCGTTGTCGAGCGCGACGCCTTCGTGTCGACGAGAGAGCGCCCAGGAGGTGCTGCCCCGACGTGAGTTGCACGAGAAGCTCGCGTCGCTTGTAAGGCGATGCGGATTCCCGAACAAACCGTGACATTAATAAATAAGGATTGTGATATCGTTTCACATATTTTATACATTGTTCGTCTTCGATTTCATTTATTTTTCCATCCGAATCAAATCCCTCTTTCCCAGACTCACACACCAGGTATTCCTTCAAAATTAAACAACTATATTTTGATACACGTTACATGTTACACGTAACAAATTCTTCGAAAAATCAATTGAAACAACATTTTCCGTCTAAAATAGAATCATATTTTGCCTTTGTATTGAGAATTGTAAACCGGCGTGGAACGTGTTTATTTTAACTATTTCGTGAATATCAATGGAATGGCTGAAGATGCGAAAATTATTATTGATCCAATTTCGTAGGAAATAAAATTTCCTATTCCATTTTTTTTTGAATCCCAAATTTTGGGGGAGTTTTCTTATTTTGCATCTTCTAAGGTTGCCGATTTTTTCGAGACAGTTGGCTATAAAAAAGACGGTTCTCCCAATCTGAACTTAATTTGAATTGACCCATTAACGCCCAAGCGTCCCGATTTTTTACCAAACTTTCAACGCGATTATTTTATATGTTATCGGCGTTAAAAAAATTTTGTTTCCAGCTATATCGACGTAGAATTTTATGCTCTTTCAGAATATTGGCTCAAAATTCCGATTAGACATGGAGAAAAAAAAATATGGCCGATTCAAATGTGAAAAACATGAAAATTTTTGAAAAAATACTTTTTTTGTATTCTTTCTTGCAATGTTCGCAAAGAATTCGTACTGTAATCATGATCAGGGGTGATCGCGATAGTTAAAGCTTAACAGGGAATTTTCATGTTTGAATTTTCCTGTTGCTATCACCCCAGGGTTTTTGGGGTGATAGCACTGAGCGCGCTTTTTCGTAGCGGTCAACTGGAGAACTAAAAGTTTATCCTACGGAAACTCGGCCAAGCCTACAGGTTCTTGCCCTGCTGAAAACGGCCGATATTACAGGTTTATCCTACGCATACTATATTAGGGTGATGCAAATAAAATCGATATTTTTTTCGTTTAACTTTGATAGCTTTTAGTACATATCAAAAACGTAATTTAGCCAAAATTTGAGCTTGAAAAAAATTTTTTAGAGGTCGCGCATGTTACTTCAATATTTTTTTTTTTCAATTTTGACGAACGATAATGATATAAAAACTTCATTTTTTCCGTTTTGCATATAAAATATCACTACGTGATAAAGAAGTGGTTTTTCTGAAATTTTAGCTGTAAAAAATTTTTTTGGAGGTTGCTGAAATTACTTTTTAATTTTTTTTTCGATTGTAGCTCATAATCACGATTTAAAAATTTCGATTATTTTGTTTTGCATAATAAAATTTTGGGTCGTGATGAAGCAGTGGTTTTCCTGAAGTTTTAGCTCTAAAAAAATCTTTTTGGAGGTTGCTGGAATCACTTTTTAATTTTTTTTTTCTATAGTGTCTGATAATCAGTGGTTGTTTTGATTGACTTCGAGAGCTTTTAGTACTGGTCGAAAAAGTAACTTTTCACAAATTGGAGCTTGAAAAAAATGTTTAGAGGTCGCTCAAGAGACTTATATTTTTTCAAGATTTTTACTGACGATCTTGATATAGAAATTGCTATTTATTCGTTTTGCATAAAAAAATATCAAGAGACTCGGTAGAGTCTCGGGCCAAGTACATTGACAGCTCTGTCGTCTGCTAGCCCGAGGCTCGCCGAGACTATACTTTCTCTGAATAAAACAATTCGCCGTGGTGGGGGTAAATTTGGCATGTCATTTCGATTAATTACAAAGCTCAGGAGCCATTTGATGCTTTCCAAATTGAACTGGCGACTAATTAAGAAATTCTCTTCCGATTGAGCCTAAAATCAGTATGATTCGTGGTGTAATTTATAATCTTCGTTCCTCAGATTGGGTCTTGAGATAAAAAGCCAGAGATACGGCAAGTGACTTTTCAAAGAAAATGCTGCAAATGACCATCCTCGCGCAATCTGGTCTCAACAAAAATGTGACCAGGATACATAAATCTTTTATTGCAGGGGTGTGACGCTTAGAAATCTTTTGAAGTGTGTGAGATAAAAGTGGCCCTTTTACCGCGAAGTTAGTATTTTCGGCGGAAAATCGAAATCTTATGTATTTTCTGAGATCGGAACTTGAGATAAAAAGTCAGAGAAGGGCAGGCGTCTTTTCACAAAAGAATTCCATTCTTAAGCAATATCTGTTTCTGCAGATTATAAAATGTAGAACGGAACACATAAATCTATCATTAGGGGAGTGTGACGCTCAAACATCTTCTGTAAAGAACTCAAGTGATAAATATCTTTTTCTTCATACCTCGGTCGAAAGTACGCTCTTTCCGCATCAATTTCGATGCAGAAAGACCGACTTTCTTGCATTGGTAAAACAACTGAATGACGGCGGGAGCAATAGTATATTACACACCTAGGGCAGGAAAATAAGTAATGTCTCAGATCACATGTAATTGTCGGCCGAGGCGAAGCCGAGGCTGACAAACATGTGGTCTGAGGCTTTACTTTTTCCTGCCCGAGGTGTGTATACGATTTTTCTGTCCGACGTAGCCGGAATGTGGCAACTTCGGCCCGCGTAGCGGGCCGAAAGTAGCCACTTTCGGCACGGAGGACAGAAAAAACTTTTTTCACGCACAGCTGTACGTGAGGCTCCAGCAACTGTCACCGGTGACTTGTCCCTAACCATTTTTTTTCTCTGACGTCAAAGCTACTCTTTTGTTTACGCTGGTTATTCATAATTTGAAGCATCATATAAATGGACAAAAATCAAAATATCTGTCTGTCAGTGAAAATCCACATAATTTATTCGAAAACTGCCTATTTCATGGTGACATAATTAACAATTTTTATTAATGTTCAAAAAGAAAATAGAGGAGTTGGAACGAAAAGTAAAGATACTGGAGAAGGAAAGAGGGGAGGAAGAAGGGGGTGGGGAGAGGATGGAGGGGAGAATGAGGGAGGTGGAAAGAGAACTGGAGAGAAGAATAAGGGAGGAAAGGAGAAATAATATAGTGGTGAGAGGGGTGAGAATGGGGGAAGGGGTGGAGTGGGGGAGGGAAATAGAGAAGGTTTGGGAGTGCTTAGGAGTGGAAGGAGGCATGAAAGAGATGAGAAGAGTAGGGAGGGTGGATGAGGGAGGGAGGGGGATGGTGTTAGTAAAGCTGGAGAGTTGGGAGAAGAAGATGGAAATAATGAAGGCAAAAGTGAAGTTAAGAGGGAACAGAGAAAGGATCGAGGATGATTTGACAAAGGAGGAAAGGAGAATAAAATGGTTGATTGAGGGGCAGGCGAATGAGGAGAGGAGGAAAGGAAAAAGGGTGAGGGTAGGGCATATGAGGATGTGGGTGGATGGAAAGGTTTTTGTGTGGAACGAAGGAGAGGGGAGATGTACGGATAGTGTGGGAAACGGGTAAGGAGAAGGGCCGGGGGTGAGGCAAGGGTAGCGGGAGAAAGTAGGGGGAAGACGGTGCAGGATGATGAAACAGAAACGTTATATAAAGTGGGCTTTTGGAATGTGGCTGGAGTAATGAATAAAGATGAGGAGTTTTGGGAGGGTATAAAGGGTTGGGACGTGGTGATAATGTTGGAAACGTGGGTGACGGAGGAGGGGTGGGAGGCGATAAGGGAAGGATGGAAGAGAGGTTTTAGGTGGGTGATACAGGGAGCGAAGAGAGGGAGGGGGAAGGGACGGGCGAAGGGAGGAATGGCGTTTGGGGTGAAGGAGGAGATCGAGGAAGAAGAAGGGGAGGAAGAGCGGGGGGAGGAAGGGTGGATGGAAAGAAGGGTAAAGTTGGGGACGGAGTGGTGGATGATAGTGGGGGTTTATGTAAACGGGGACATGGAGAGGAAAAAGGAGCTGATGAGCAGGTGGATGGAAAGTGCAGGGGGGGAAAAAGTGGTGATTGGGGGGGATATGAACGTGAGAACTGGAAAGGAAGGAGGAGGATGGGAAGGATGGGGAGCAGGGGTGAGGGAGGTAGTGAGGAGATCAAGGGACGAGATAGTGACGAAGGAAGGGAGAGAATGGTGTAAGTATGTGAATGAGAGAGGATGGAGGGTAGTGAATGGAAGTGTGGAGGGGGATAGTGAGGGAGAGTGGACTTTTGTGGGGGGAAGGGGTAAGTCGGTAATCGATTATGTAATAGTGGGGGAGAAAGGATGGGAAAGAGTAAGGAAATTGGAAGTGGTGGGTAGGGTGGACTCGGATCACATGCCGGTGGTAGTGTGGTTGAAGGGAAGGAGGGGTAGAGGAAGAGGGAGGAAGAAAGGGGAGGGGAAGAGGAAGGAGGGAAGAGGGGTGTGGACGGAGAAGGGAGTGGAGAAGTTCCAAGAGGAATTTGGGAGATGGGAGTGGACGTCAGAGGGGGTAGAAGAAGGTTGGGAGGAAATGAGGGGAAGAATAAAGAGAGCGATGAGGAAGTCGGAGGAAGAAAGAGTGGTGGGGCAGAGGGGGGGGGTGGTGGGATGAGGAATGCAGAAAGGCAAAGGAGGAGGCGAGGAGGGAATTGGAGAGGTGGAAGAGAGAGGGTATAGGAGAGGAAAGGTACAGGGAAGAGAAGAGGAAGTTTAGGAGAATATGTAAAGAAAAGAAAATGAAGGAGAGGGAAAGATGGGAAAGAGAGATAGAAGGGATAAGGACGGAAGGGCAGGTATGGGAGATAGTTAATAGGGGGAGGAGGAGGAGAAAGGGGGTGAATAAAAAGATAAGAAGAGAGGAATGGGATAGGTACTTCAGAGAGGGGCTAGGAGGGGTAACGGAAAGAAGGACGAGGACGGGGGAAAGAAGGAGAGAAGGGGAGGGAGGGGAGGAAAGAGAGATAACTATGGATGAGGTAAAAAAGGCGATAAGAAGGTTAAAGGACAGAAAAGCGATGGGGGAGGATGGGATTCCGAATGAAGTGTGGAAGTATGGGGGTGAAAGAGTGGTGAATAGTTTGAAGAGGACGTGTGAAAGGGTGTGGAAAGGGGAAGGGTGGCCGGAAGGGTGGAAGGAAGGGATAGTGGTGCCAGTGGTAAAGAAGGGAGAAGGGAAAAGGGTAGAGGAGTACAGGGGGGTCACGCTAACGCAGACGGCATACAAGGTTTACGTAGGGATTCTGGCGGAAAGATTGAGGAAGGAGGTGGAAGGGAAAGGGATGATGCCAAGAAGTCAGGCGGGATTCAGGGAAGGAGTAGGGACGATGGATAACGTATATGTTTTGAATTATTTGGTAAACAGGGAGTTAACGGGAAAGGGGGGGAAGGTTGTGTTGATGTTTGTGGATTTGAAGGCGGCGTTTGATTCGGTGGATAGGAAGAAGCTGGAGGAGAGTATGAGGAAGAGAGGGGTGAGGGAAGGGCTAATTGAGAGGTGTGGGGAGGTGTTGAAGGAGACGTATGCGAGGGTGAAGGTGGGAGGAGAGAAAGGAGAAAAGTTTTGGACGGAGAAAGGGGTGAGGCAGGGGTGTCCGCTGAGCCCGCAGCTATTTACGCTGCTGCTAGCGGACATGGATGAGGAGCTGGAAAAAGGGAGGTGGGGAGGGGTGAAGTTGAAGGGGGGGGGAAGGTGTATTCGCTGGCATACGCGGATGATGTGGTATTGCTGGCGAAGGACGAGGATGAGATGAGGGGGATGATGAGGACGTTGGAGAGGTACATTGAGGGGAAAGGGTTGGAGGTGAACACGGGAAAAACGAAGGTGATGCGGTGCAGGGTGGGAGGGGGAAGGAAAAGAAAGGTGGTATGGCAATGGGGAGGGGAGAGGATAGAAGAGGTGAGTAGGTATACGTATTTGGGGTATGTAGTGAGAGCGAATGGAAGTCAGGAGGAGCAGGTAGAGGAGAGAGTGATGAAGGCGGCGAAGATTATGGGTAAGGTGTGGGGGATTGGGAAAAATAGGTTTGGTAGCGATTGGGGAAGGAGGGTATGGTTATTTGACAAGTTGGTGTGGTCGGTGGTGTGCTATGGAGTGGAGATATGGGGGTGGAAGGGGAGGGAGATAGTGGAGAGGCTACAGGAGAGGTATTTAAGATGGGTGCTGGGGGTGTCGAGAAAGGTAGCGGGGTACATGGTGAGGGAGGAGTTGCAAAGGGATATGCTGGAGGTGAGAGCAGGGATGAGAGCGTGGGGATATGAGAAGAGATTGGAGATGGGGAAGGGTGGAGAATTGGCGAGAAGATGTAGAGAGGAGATGAAGGGAAGGACAGGAAGAATGCAGGAGGCAAGAGGGTGGGAAAAGGAAAGGGAGGAGTTCTATTTAAGGATGGGATGGAGTCTGGAGGAGGTGGAGAGGAGATGGAGGTGTGGGGAAATGAAGGGGGAGGATATAGTGAAGGCGGAGAGAGAAAGGCAGGAGGAGGGGAGATGGGAGAAAATAGTGAGATCAAGGAGTAATAAGGATTATAAATTTATAAAGGAAAGAGGGATGCCAGGGTACTTGAAAAAGGGATGGAAAGAGGAGAGGTGGGGGAGGGTGGCTAGGTTCAGGTTAGGGGATGAGATGAGAGGGGGGAGGTATTGGGAGCAGAGGGAAGGGAGGGAGTGTAGGGTGTGCACGAGCAGGAGAGAAACGTGGGAGCACGTGATGGAGGAGTGTACGGGATGGGGGGCGGAGGAGGGCTGGCAAAGTATGAGGGGCGAGGTGCTGGGAGGGGAAGGTCAAGGTGAGGAATGGATGAAGAGGATTGAGGAGTGGAGAGGGTAATAAGGGAGGGAGTAGAAAGGTGCAGCGGAAACGGAGGTCGGGTGAGGAGTGCAAAGGTGGAAAAGGATGAAAGAATGTGTGAGGGTGTGTATGGGGTGTGTCTCTCTCTCTCTGGAAATGTGTGTGTGCGAGAGGATAAGGAGAAATGAAAATAGATTAAGAATAGGATAAGTAAATGCGGAAATGTAAATAGTATAAGGAGGAAATGTAAAGGAAGTCGAGCTGTAACCCGAAAGGGAAAATAAAGGCAATTATTATTAATTAACAATTTTTATTATGCATGTGACCATGGTAAAAATGAAAAAAAATAATGAACGCATTAATACTATTGATAATTTGCATTTTACGTTTGTTTAATTATAAAAAAATTATGTTTGTTTAATTCATTTGGATGCTTGTTTAATTTTAAAAATGTTCATATTTGATGAATTAAAAAAATTTTCTGATAAAAAGTTTAATTGTCTACATTGGTTTTTTTTTTATTATTTATATATATTTATGTATATTTTATAAAAAAAAAAATAATGTACGCATTAATATTATTGTTAATTTGCATTTTACGTTTGTTTAATTTAGAACAATTTATGTTTGTTCAATTCAAACAAATTTTGTTTGTTTAATTTGAAAAATTTTCATGTTGAATTTTAAAAATTTTCATGTTAGTTGAATCAACAAATTATCACATTTGTTGAATTAAAAAATTTTCATGTTTGTTAAATTTTAAAAAATTTCCGATAGAATGTTTAATTGTCTACATAGGTTTTTTTTAAATTTGATGCCTGCCCCCCCGACCAGCAGCACTCGCTTCGCTCGTGCCGCAAATGTCGGGGGCAGGCATCATTTTTTTTTTTTTTGATGTAATACATTTAATATTTTGTCTCCGTACTTTCGACCGGCTATGAAGAAAAATAGTATACACCACACGGGCAGAAGTTTGAGAGCCCTGAACTGCGCGTCAAATGCCCTCGGCTTCGCCTCGGGCATTGTGACGCGCAGTGCAGGAATCTCAACTTTCTGCCCTTGTAGTGTAATATACTATTTTCTTAGAAAAAGTGACATTAGCACTTGTCGCATAAGATCAAACAGATCCTCTGCAGGAACCGCTGACCCTCCCTCATTAGTTAAAACTAGCCTTCTTCCTCCCCACACTGCCCCGTAGAACCTTCCCTACAGATCCTTCCCCGCTCCCCGCTCCCCCCTGAGATCCCTGAGTTAGAACTGGCATAGCCTTACTACTTGGGGGTACTATGGGAGTCATTTAGGCTTTTGCTATGCTCTCTTCGTGCTAACTCATCATTTTCCCTTCTACTCACATTTCAGAGGGTGACCGTGTTCTTCCCATGTATCAAGAGTTAGAAGAATCGCACAAGTTAAACTTATGATGGTTCGCTCGCAAAAGGAGGTGTTTAGGTAGGATCTTTCGGGGGGGGCGGTCCTGTCTCGCGAGGATCTGTTTGGTGAACAGGCCGTTTAGCGCTCTTGCGATATGATTGATGATGGACGTGATCGATGGGTGTCATTGATCACAATATTCGTGTCAGCTCTCACATTCGTCTTCGATATACCGGGTGATTATTTGTTTACCTGTAACGTCGACGCTCTATCGTCCCGTTACAATATATTGGTTTTAATTGCACTTGAATAAATAATGTGAGACTTGTTCACTGATTATGTGAGTTTTGAAAACAGTCAATAATATACAACGATGAGTAGAATATGATTTTCAAAGATATAGTATATTGGCGGTAGGCAATTGCGATATTCGACGATAAAATTTCGATTTTTTTATATCAACGGTACACGTACAGAAGTGTCCACCTAGGGCCATTCACTCGGAATTTTCGTGAGGCCTTACCGATGGAAGGGGAAATTTTAAGAGACATTACATGCATAATAATTATAATTGGCACTTACAGAGAATCACACACTTATACAAACACATACCTTGCGTACGCACAAGCGGTACGCTACAACATATTGGTGATATCCAAGTCTTAATCGGATACGCTTTACTCGAGATCCCACTTTTATTGCCTCAATCAACTCGACGCACTTTTTTCCCCACTCGGAATATTCTTCTATAGAATTGAGCAACGTTGCACACTCCTGCAATTTTTTCTCTTGAGCCGTATAAGTCATGGTTGAGAAGAAGAAGGAGAACAAGAAAAAAGGTGTAAGCTGGACAACGTCTCGACTCAAACTGTGATAATTTCTGCTGATCCTCCGGTTAAATAACCTTATAATTTTTTTCTCCTCGAGTCAAGGGACAATGTTTGTCCAGACTAGGGAAACAAGAAAACTTTGAAGGAAGATGGAGCGAGGGGGTGAGTGTTGCATAAAGATTGATTGCTTCCTCTTAAAAGCATCCGGAGTCGGTGAAGTAGTGCACGAGTGCATGTTGACTGAATGGAACTTGTTCGGGAATCCGCATCGCCTTACAAGCGACGCGAGCTTCTCTAGCAGCTCACTCCGGGACAGCACCTTCTGGGCGCTCTCTCGGCGACACGAAGGTGACGCGCTCGGAAACGAGAATGAAGGCTTCGTGCCGGCCAATGACCAGAGAGCGGCCATCTTAGTTCAGTCTTGACCGGTCCGTGCCACGCGCAGTATCGCTACAGATATCTCAAGTATCTTTTCACGTAAAACTCAGTATTGGAGCACTCATAATTGATCATGTAATCTCTCGGTTATTAAGGGAGAACTCATTGATCTCAGGTTGTCGCAACGGTGCGCAATCATTAATAAAAGAGTGCATCAACATTTTAAACTCAGCTCAACACGTGGTGACGCCAAGCCACGTGCTCTCGTACATATCTCACGGCTTCTCTCATTGATTCTTGCGTTCGTAATTAATATAATTTGACTCACGGGTTTCAATCGTCTCTTCGAGACTTATCAATCATCATTAAACTCATCTACGATCTCATTTGTGTTACTCAACAAACTCAAGTGATTTTACTCAACGACTCATCTGACTCAATAAAGACAAGCGGTTTTCCGCGCACAACACAAGATTTTGTCCTGTTTTTATTATCCACCTGCGTCGCGACCCTTTAACACCCGGCAACTCAAACTCATCGTTCATTCTCATACATTTCGAGCCGGATCACGACAATTGTGATAGCGCGTGTAGTGTATGGAAAATTCGAGCATCTCATTTTTCATTTCAAGCGTGCTTCGAGTGGTAAACGCGGGAGCGAAGCTTCTCGAACATTCGGTGTGCGTGTGTGTGTGGGGGTATAGCTATAGAGCTCACGTGTCGGGCGACCAGTGTCTATACATTTCTCGGAAAAACGGTCAACCGTCGCGCTCTCAGTGTTTCTCACCGCGCGTCGCTGTGTCGTGCGATCTCACATGCATTCTCACCACGCTTCTCTGTGTCGCGCGATCTCACGTACGCTCACCGCACTTCTCTGTGTCGCGCGATCTCAAGTACAGTCTCACCGTGCTTGGTGACTATACCGTAATATTCGCACACACACTCTCGAATCTCGTGATTATTTTCTCACACATTCTCACGTCTGGCGTGTTAATTTATCGCAGCACTCATTCTCGTTGGATTTTCTCGGTTTTCGGCATTTCTCATTGTGTATTGTGTGATCTGCATTTTTTCGGTGCATTTCATTTCAATTTCAGTGCCGTTCAATCCGTTAAAATTCAAACCCATCTCACGTGAACACTCAAACATTTCATGCGGATTTTCTCATGCGATTTTCGTGCACTCACTACATTTTTGTATCATTTTCGATCGAAAATCATCGCGAGTTTTAGTGAAATTTTGACATCAAAATTCGGCAAACTCATGTCATTAGCGTTCTCATCTCAGTGTCGCGAAGTGCATCTCATCTGTTCCCGCTCAAATCATCATGTCAGCTCCAGGCTCTGGTCGCACGACTCCTGATATTACCGAAGGAGGCGATACTCAAACAAAGCACCTGATTCCGGAGATTCAGCTCTTGAATCCTGGCGGTGAGAACAGCACTCACAAGCCAGGTTCGTTCGCTTCGGCGAGAAGTAGCGCGCGCTGCTCTCGTCAGAACTCACGCTCAAATATCAGAGCCAACTCGACCGCATCGCGGGAATTGAGACGATCATGGCTGATTTTCCAGCTGACATGACTTCGCTCACGTACGGGGAGATTCAGACGGAGCTGGATCAACTCGAGGCTCTCCACGCGGAATTTGCCTCAACTCACGAGTACTTCGAACTCAACTGGCCTGCTACGTTCCTCTATCATGAGTACTTCTCAACCAACATGCGCCAGGCCGAGGCCACGGTGTATCGTCGAGCCAAACGATCACTCTGTCGGTGGAGAAACCAATTCATGACTCATCAAATGCCCTCTCAACAATCTTCACCACCGGAATCTTGTGGCGAGCTGAAGCTACCAGACATTCAACTGAAAAGTTTCAGCGGCGAGTACGCGGATTTTCCGAGCTTCAAAGAGATGTTCCAGGAACTCATTCTCAAAAAATCGGCAAAGAGCCTCAACAAACTCATCTCGACGGTGTCTGAGGCGCGCGAGGCCCTCGAGTTCATGGGAGCTGCCGGAAATCTGGGAGATCTCATGGTGCACCATGTGTCTCGTCAATTGGACAACTCAACGCGGGAGGCCTGGGAGAACTCATTGGGCTCCTCACTCGAGTATCCAACTTTCGAAAAACTCGACGAATTCATCAATGTAAGAGTGCGGGCGCTCAAGAGAATTGATGCAACAACGCTTTAACCTCCATGCGTCAAAACTCAGCCGACGAAAAAATCGGCTACAGCTCACCAGGTCTCAACTCAACCCACCAGCTCACAGCAGTCAACTCAAGAGACGAGCTCATATCACTGCGACTGTTGTGAGGGCAAACATTTCATCGTCATGTGTCCGAAGTTCAGGAGCATGGACATCATCGGACGACGCAGGGTTGCCTCAAATCGCCGCCTGTGTTACAACTGCCTGAGCAGACATAGTGCGAACTCATGCAGGTCAAAGCAGGGCTGCAAGCAACCTGCAAACTCACCGACGGAAGAAGCACAATCGTCGACTTCGTCAGTCTCTCATTAGGGAGTCGGTGCAATCGTTAACTCATCCACTTCTCCTTGCACTCACCACTCAACGCTGCTTGCCACAGCAATCGCTACGGCGCAATCATCATCATCATCAAGCGTGCACCACGCTCGCTTTCTCATCAACCCTGGATCGGAACTCACGTTCGTGTCAGAACAACTCATCTGCCAACTCAACATTGGTCGCCAGCACTCATCAATACCAATCATAGGAATTGGAGGTAAGAGGACAACTCAGACTCGTGGTGTGGTGACACTCACGTTGAATTCGCTCACTGTGAACTCATCAGTCACTATACGAGCTCACATTCTCAATACAGTGTCCTCAATCCTACCTTCATTTCACTCACCAAATCAAATGTGGCCTCACCTCATAAAATTGAAACAGGCCGATCCTGATTTTCTCGAGCCTCGCGCCATTGATATAATCAATGGTGCTGACTCATATGGACAAGTCATCAAGCCCAATATAATCAAGGGTACATCAACAATGCCGATTGCTCAATTATCGACATTCGGCTGGCTTGTTCTCGGTCCAGTGCACTCATCGCACTCATCGTCGTGTACGTCATATCACGTGCAAACTCAAGTTGAAAACTCAGAGCTGCAGGAACTTCTCACCAAACTCTGGGTGCAAGAGGAGCTCACATCGGATACTCTGAGTTCACTCACGCCCGAAGAACAAGAGTGTGAAGATCACTATCGATCAACTCACTCACGTGATTCAGCGGGTCAATACATCGTTCGACTCCCACTTAAATCTTCAATCGATCTTTTGGGCAACTCATACGCTGCAGCTCATCATAGTCTCAGGAGAACTCTTAGGAAATTCCAACGGAACAAATCCTACAAACAACTTAATACGACCTTCATGAGAGAATACGAAGAGCTTGGTCACATGATACGCGTCTCAGCAAACTCAACACAACCTGGTGAGCTCATCGTTTGTGACACTGTTGGTGGGATGATTTTGGAACCAGATGCTTCAAAAACATCTGGAGGGTTGAGGGTCTCATCCGACGGTTCACAGGCAGGAACTCAACCACGCGTTGTGTATTATCTTCCAACTCATGGCGTACTCAGGCCTGAGAGCAAAACTACCAAGCTACGAGTAGCTACTTCATCTGGTTCATCACTCAACGATCTCATGTATACGGGTCAAAATCTCCTGCTAGAGATCACGTGATAGAGACTCACGTGGATTCGACATCACCGTCACATCTTCGCGACGGATATCTCGAAGATGTACAGGTAAATCAACGTACACGAGGAAGATTGGGATCTGCAGAGAATTCTGTGGATCGACAAAGAACTCAAAGAGGCCCCTTATCATCTCACCACGGTGACCTATGGAACGAAAGCAGCTCCGTTCTTGGCTGTTCGCGTCCTTCTCCAACTGGTCGAGGACGAAGGTCATCGTTACCCGCTGGCGATACCATCTCTACTCAAAGGCCGTTATGTCGGCGACATTTTCGGCGGCGCCGACTCTGTCGACGAACTCATGGAGATCGCTTATCAAATTACGAGCCTGTGCAAGGCGGGAGGCTTCCCGCTTGCAACATGGCAATCAACTCATCAAGATTTACTCACGGCAGTATCATCAAGCGAGGAAACGTCATCGGTCATCTCATTCGACGATTGCTCGACCAAATTACTCGGATTAAAATGGCTTCCTCACGCTGACGAATTTGCTTTCTTGGCAAAATTCACAGACAACTCAGGAGAAATTACGAAGCGTCTCATCTTATCTGAGGTAGCACAGATATTCGATCCACTCGGTTTTATCTCACCAGTCACGATTCGAGCAAAGGTGCTCTTGCAAGAACTCTGGTTGCAAAAAATTGGCTGGGACGACTCATTACCATCCAACATCGTCTGAAGATGGTTACTTATCAGACAAGATCTCTCAAACTTGACCAAGAGCTCAATTCCCAGGTGGTTCAACACCTGGAGGGACTGAAGGGTCAGCTGTGGTCTACATGGTAGTTCACTCACCGTTCACTGGCGCCAAATCAACACTCGTTTGCGCAAAGACGAAAGTCGCTCCTCTCATACAACTAACAATCGCGAAGTTAGAACTCATAGCAGCGCTGCTACTCGCAAAACTCATTCGACGTACTCAGACGTCACTTCAGCTACCAATCAGCTCAACTCATTAGTGGACGGACTCTCAAGTAACACTCACGTGGATCAAATCACCCGCTTTGCGCTGGAAGGATTACGTCAGAAACAGAGTTTCTCGAATCCAAGAACTCACTCCTCATGCGCACTGGAGACACGTTCCTGGCACATCCAACCCAGCTGATGGTCCCTCACGAGGTCTATCAACTCAACAACTCATTGATCATCCACTGTGGTGGACGGGACCACCATGGATGACCAAATCAACCGACTCATAGCCTCGTCAGCCACCAATATCAGACGACTTCAGCGCACCCGAAGCTCGTTCGGGAGTTGCATTTTTCGGAGCCGCCCCCATCGTTGAACATCATTGGGATTTCATCAATCGGTACTTCTCATTCCGGAAATTCATAACAATCACCGCAATTTGCTTCAAAGTTATTGCAAGACTGAAGAAGCAGCCACTCACCACTCCCCTGACAATCATTTCGTCGGCAGAGATGGAATACGCCAAGATTTTCTGGATCAAGGCAACTCAAGAGATTTTCTTTTCTCAAGAACTCGAACTCTTGAGGTCAAACTCGCCGTTCAGCAAGACTCACGTCTTCTCTCGATTAACCGCCTTTCTTGATCACAAAGGAGTTATTCGAGTGGGAGGTAGGCTCAAGCTGTCGTCGCTCTCACCGGAGAGCAAACATTAAGCCATTCTGCTTCGACACTCACGCCTGTCGTCACTCATCATTGAGAACTTACATCTCCAAACCCTTCACGGAGGTACGCAACTCACCCTAGCCGACACCAGACAGTCATTTTGGATTCTCGGTGGTCGAGCTCCTGCGAAAACTCACATCCTCCACTGTCTCAAGTGCGCACGACAGCGGAGAATTTGCGCTCAGCAATTGATGGGACAATTGCCTGCAGCTCGAGTCTCACCCGCACGACCGTTCACTCACACCGGCATTGACTATGCCGGCCCACTCACAATCAAAACATAGAAAGGTCGTGGGGCAAAATCATCCAAAGGATGGATTTGTGCCTTCGTGTGTCTCGCCACTTCAGCACGGTGTCAGACCACTTCCGGTGCACCTCGAAGTGGTCAGTGACTACTCATCTGACGGTTTCATCGCAACGTACAGGCGCTTTGTGTCTCGAAGAGGCATTCCAAACATCATATATTCGGACTGTGACACCAACCTCGTTGGCGCTGACTCTACTCTGAGGAGGATGTTTACTCAGAGCACTCAAGAACATCATGCCATCGCCACCGTACTGTCAAACGACAGCACGCAGTGGCAATTTAATCCGCCTGCGGCGCCGCACATGGGCGGCAAATGGGAAGCTGTGGTGAAATCTCTCAAATTTTACCTCAGACGCACCGTAGGTGAGATCGTACTGACGTTCGAGGAACTCACTACTCTGCTCACTCAAGTCGAAGCGACTTTGAACTCACGACCCCTCGAACCTCTCAGTGACGATCCTGACGACGCGTCAGCACTCACCTTGGGTCATTTCCTGACCGGGAACGCTCTTTCATCGCTACTGAAAGCATCACTCATGGATCTCAATATCGGTCATCTGGATAGATGGAAGTTTCTACAACAAAGGTTTCAATACTTTTGGAAACAATGGAGCACTCACTATCTACAGAGATTGCAGGCAATCTCAAAGTAGAAACATCCGTCTACCGACATCAAGGTGGGATCGCTCGTACTCATCACTGATGAGCGGTTCCCGCCGAGTAAGTGGCCTCTGGCAAGGGTTACGACCGTCCATCCTGGAGCGGACGGACTCATCAGAGTGGTGACGCTGAGGACGGCTTCATCCACACTCACACGCCCTATCGCCAAACTCGCACCGCTTCCAGACGAACTCACGGATTCACTCAACTAGAACATCATCAACTACGTGCTGATAGCGGGAGAATGTTCGGGAATCCGCGTCGCTTTACAAGCGACGCGAGCTTCTCTAGCAGCTCACTCCGGGGCAGCACCTCCTGGGCGCTCTCTCGGCGACACGAAGGCGACGCGCTCGGAAACGAGAACGAAGGCTTCGTGCCGGCCAACGACCAGAGATCGGCCATCTTAGTTCAGTCTTGACTGGTCCGTGCCACGCGCAGTATCGCTATAGATATCTCAAGTATCTTTTCACGTAAAACTCAGTATTGGAGCACTCATAATTGATCATGAAATCTCTCGTTTATTAAGAGAGAACTCATTGATCTCAGGTTGTCGCAACGGTGCGCAATCATTAATAAAAGAGTGCATCAACATTTTAAACTCAGCCCAACACGTGGTGACGCCAAGCCACGTGCTCTCGTACATATCTCACGGCTTCTCTCATTGATTCTCGCGTTCGTAATTAATATAATTCGACTCACGGGTTTCAATCGTCTCTTCGAGACTTGTCAATCATCATTGAACTCATCTACGATCTCATTTGTGTTACTCATCAGACTCAAGTGATTTTATATATCGAACTCAAGTGATTTTACTCAACGACTCATCCGACTCAATAAAGACAAGCGGTTTTCCGCGCACAACACAAGACTTTGTCCTGTTTTCATTATCCACCTGCGTCGCGATCCTTCAACACCCGGCAACTCAAACTCATCGTTCATTCTCATACAGAACTGATATCCTAAAGCAAAATTTTAGTATAGTCATGCTTAAATTTTTGGCGAGACGTGCTCTAGGAAGGAAAAAAGTCGGGCCTTATCCTGTGGAGATGGATCACCGTGGAGGGTCGTCCTGACTCTCATTTTGCCCTTTTTTTATATTTCAGGTTTTGGGAAAAAGCCCTTTATCGCCAAAGGTGTGCCGTGTTGGGAAAACATTGTTTGACCTTTTTCAGGTTCGTGAAGGTAATAAAGTTGAAGATTGATTGCTTCCTCTTAAAAGCATCCAGTGTCGGTGGAGTAGTGCATAAGTGCATGTTGACTAAATGGAACTGATATCCTAATGCAAAATCCTAGTAAAGTCATGCTTTAATTTTCAGCGAGACGTGCTCGAGGAAGGAAAAATATCGGGCCTCATCCTGTTGAGATAGATCAACGTGGAGAGTCGTCCCGACTCTCAGTTTTACCCTTTTTTTCACCCTTCTCAAAATATTGAGTGAAAAAAACACTTTTCTATATCAAACAAAAAGCTCTTTCATTACTCTGCAGACTCTTTCTCAAGCAAGTGAAATATCTCTTACAATTAGTCAGATAACAGCCATGGCCCAAAATAAAAATGATCATGGTGGTGAAATAAGTGAAGATTCGAAACCAATAGAAGTTAAATACGTATCCACCGACGAGCAAAAATATGCTCTTCCGCAAGGGAGTGAAATTCGTGCAATTTGGGTGTGCTGATGAAAAACTCTGTGGTGTATGTGTATTGATAATCGGAGGGAAACGATTCTCCACCCTCACCATTGTTCGCAAACATGAGAGGGACAATTATGACGCCCTGTCCGTCAGTTATTATTGCGAAGATTGTGGGAGTAGGCTGTTCCTCCTCGTAACCCAGGACATTTGCAACGACTGTGGATGATTTTTTCATCTCAATCGTGAAAAATAAGTTAGTTTCTTTCATATTTTCATATCATACGAAATGGACTATGGAACTTAAAGACTTTTTTCATGAAACTCAAAGACTTTTTTCTGTTTTGATCTGTCTCAGAAAGAGTCAACCATAATAATCATGCGTGCAATGCGTGCAATGGTTAGAATTTCCATTTCTTTACCTGAGCTTTGCACTAATATAACCATCTCTCTCGCACTCATCGTACTTCCGATCTAGTCATCGCTCTCTCTCTCTCTCTCTCTCTCTCTCTCTCTCTCTCTCTCTCTAGTCCGGAATGATAGAGAAGGAAAGGAAGGTGGAGGTGTAGCGTGCTACGTCCATTGCACTCTTAAAGCCCAGCTTCTCGCCGCTTCGTCGAATGAATTTGACAATTCGCCTGAGTTTTTGTTTATTAGAATATTTCAGGACTCTCTCTCACCGATCCTATTTGCTTCAGTCTACAGGCGACCTAGAAGTCAGATGCTGGAAGAGTTTTCTGATGTTTTGTTCGGGCTCGCATGTTCATACTCTAATATTATTATTGGGGGTGACTTTAATTGTAATCTATTATCTGATTCGTTCGAAGCACGCTACCTTCGTGATCTAATTTTTTCTTCTGCCCTACATCTTGTGGACACTCAGGCTACATTTCACACCGCCAGTGCTAACTCCTGGCTCGACGTTATTATCGTTGACGACGAAGATAAGATCATCTCCTTCCGTAAATCTGCTGCACCCTTTGTTAATGGTCACGACCTTCTGGAATTGTCTTACAAGTGTGAATTTAAGCTTAACTCACCTCGTGTCATCTCGCGGAGAAATCTGGTTTCTTTCGACACGGCACAATATAAAAGAGTAGTCTCGTCTAGTCTCAGTAAATTCGTAAATTGTAGCAGTGATCCTCGATCTGCTAATGCTGACATTGAACAGTGTGTCGAAGCTCTGACTAGTACTCTATGTAATGCGATTGATGCTACAGCGCCCTTTCGAGTATTCAAAATACGTAAGCCCGCAGTTCCTTGGCTATCTAACTCGTTAAAAAATCAAATCAAAGAGCGAGATGAATTGTATAAAACAGCTAGGCGTTCTGGATGCCTACTGGCATATGAGATATATCGCAATTTCAGGAATGCCCTGTCCATTGAGATCAGACAAGCTAAAAACGATTATCACCTCCAAGTTCTAAATGCGGTACAAGAGCCATCGAAATTGTGGAAAGAGCTGGCACGTCTGGGTCTAGTTAAAATAACATCAAACTCTCCCTTGCATCACTTCTCGAAGGAGCAATTGAATGACTTCTTTGTGAGCGTTTCGAAATATGATACCATTTCTAACCCTGTCTCTGGAGATGTACTTCAATTATTAGATCCCATTCAACGTGGAAATCAGATTTTTTCTTTCACTCCTGTTACTTCTGCTCAAGTTCTCGAATTAACAAATGAGATGTCATCTAGTTCCTTATCACCAGGTCCTGACGGAGTTTCTTGTTTTGGCATTAAAAAATCAGCCTCGGTTATGGCAGATTTTTTGACTGCAGTTTTCAATTTATCAATTAAAGACGGTCATTACCCTACTCTCTGGAAGCAAGCTTTCATTCGCCCACTTTTGAAAAATAAAAAACCGACTTCGCCATCTGATACTCGTCCGATAGCTAATCTTTCTGAGTTGTCAAAGCTGTTTGAGCGCTTAATCAAAATCCAACTTGTTTCCTATCTCGAACACTACAATCTTCTTGACCCTTTGCAATCAGCCTATCGCCAGAGTTTTAGCACTCAGACAGCTCTTTTGAAGATCGTAGATGATGTACGAAGAGGGATTGATAAAGGACGCCTCACGATCCTTGTTTTATTCGATTTTAGCAAGGCGTTTGATAAGGTTTCGCACATGCTTCTTCTTGCTAAACTCAAAAAATTGGGCTTGGATGATGGTGCGTTACGATTCTTTCGATCCTATCTTGTAAATAGGTCTCAGGCAGTTATCGATGAACATGGATGTTGCTCAAATTGGCTAGAGACGGATATGGGCGTTCCGCAAGGTTCGGTTCTTGGACCGATTTTATTTTCTATATTTATTAATGATATCGCTTCTGAATTGCAGTTTACAAAGCACATGATATATGCTGATGACACGCAGATTTACCTTGACTGTGAGCCTCAGGATCTCCGTTTCGCTATTGCTAGAGTAAATCATGATGTGAGTGTCATCCATGACTTTGCCACTAGGAATGACTTTATGCTTAATATCTCGAAATCTAAGGTGATGATTTTAGGCAGCCGGGAACGTGTTGAGCGTATCAATTATAATGAACTTCCTAATGTCTCGGTGAACAATATCACTCTCCCATTTGTCACTGAAGCAACTAACTTAGGAGTGACGGTAGCATCTAACCTCAGCTGGAACAGACATGTGTCGGTCATCTGTCGCAAGGTATTTGCGATTCTACATAGGCTCAAATTTAATATCCGCGCCCTGTCACAAACACTGCGCACTAAACTCGTCACTGCTTTGGTATTCCCTCACATTGACTACTGTTGTTTAGTTTACCACAGTCTTACGAAGGAACTCAATAACAGACTGCAAAAGCTTGTCAATACCTGCATTCGGTTCATCTATGGGCTACGACGTGATGAGCATGTTACGCCGTTTAGACTCAGACTTGGATGGCTGTCAGTCGCTAACCGTAGGTTATACTTCCTCGGGATCATGGTGAATAAGATGCTGCAGGGAAAAGTGCCTTTGTACATCCGTGAGCTTTTCTCGTTTGCTCCTCGTGAACATCCCAGAGCTTTGAGAGAAAGAGTTGGTGCAACCTTTCTGATACCTCCTTTTAAGACTGAGACATTCCGAAGATCGTTTGCGATTAGTGCTTGCTATCTTTGGCACACCCTCCCGAGTGAGATTACGACTGCACCGTCGCTAAATACTTTTAAAGAGCGCATCCACGATTACTTCTTGACGACTGAGCGTAATGAGTATGGTATAGTAGAGTAGCCAAAAGTCACTGTGAAATAAGCGTTCTGCCAGATCTACTGCTTCATGTATGAGCTGATCATTTAGAGGAGAGAGTGCATTTTCTGTTTAATTTTGTTACAATGTTAACTTGTTGATAGTGCATTTTTGAATATTATACTTAGTTGTAAGTCGATGGAAATCTATGTTATGATTTAGGATATCAATTTATGGCACCACGAGAAACTTGTATCGGCGTGATTTCCTGGTCTTTTGACTATTTTGAATATTGGTGTTGGTTTCGGGCTTAATTTAGTCTTAAGGTAATCTAAATCTTGCTATTTGTATTCTGATTTGCCCTTTAGTTATACTCGGGCATAATAAAGTTAATCAAATCAAATCTCTCTCTCTCTCTCTCTCTCGGAGCAGATTGACAGATAGAGTATAGTGCAATTAAACTATTATTATGTGAGTCAGAGTCTAGATTAAAAATAGTGAAAGTGAAAACCAGAAAAACTGCATCAAAACACACCGCAAAACAAAAAAGATAGTCATTAAAGTGTCAAAATTAAACAACTGTGAACAAATAAACAAAGTGCTCGTGAGTGGACATAGAACATAACCTCACAAACTATAGAAACTTCAATCATTGACGGGGAGTTCAAATATAAACATATATTATTGTTACATTACGTAGTATTATTTTAAAAAACGTTGCCGAACAATTTAATTGTGTTTTTGAGTGGTTATACAAAAATTTTGCATTAATAGATCGCAAGGATTGTGGTAGGGGCCAACTTCACGAAGGTGATCTCTGGGCCACAAGGAATAAGCAGTGACAACCAATCTGCGGAACCTGCTAGAAAGCAGTCGTGCTCAACCCAAGGATCTTTGGGATTGAGGGTCTTGTATAGCGGCTGACTTCACAGAGGTGTGCACGGGGCTTTAAGGGAATCAGTGACAACCAATCTGCGGAACATTGCAAAAAGCAGTCGTGCCCAACCCAAAGATCTGTAATAAGTTCGAGACTAACTTCGTCTTATTCCCGTGCAGGTCATATAACCACTTATCATATTAAACCCGTCAATATCGCCGTAATTACCATCGAGCAAAGGGTTTTGGAGTAAAAACATGAAAACATGAAATATGACTAATAACAACATGGAGAAAGATATTATATGCAAACTATCTTCATGTAAAAAGCGAATAGTAAAAAATTATTATGAATGCCTAACGTGCATGAAAGAATTCCATCACAGCTGTGCGGACGTACACAAAATATACAAAGATAGCCAGCTCGTAAAATGTACTGGAAAAATAGAAGAACGCGTGAGAAAAAATGTCAATCCAAACAACAGAGAGGAAAGAAAGACAAAAAGACCACGAGAAGAGGCTGAGGGTGATGACATTGAAGTTGAAATGACTCTAAATGAAAACATACAGGAAATATTAGAAAAAATGAATGATCTGAGTGAAAGACATACGGAAAACGTGGAATTTAAAGAAAACATGGAAAAAATAGTTCAAAACGAAATCGAAAAGATTAAGGAAATAATGGTTAAAGAATTTCTGAAGAACAGAAAAGAAGAAATTATCACTATGCGAAAGATAATCCAAGAAGAAATCAACAAAGAGACGACTCAACTAAAATTGGAATTAATCGATATAAAAAGACAACTACACGAAATAAAGACCCAGCAAAACGGTGAAGAAAAGAATAAGATGCCAACGAAAACCAGTTTAATACATGAAAAAATTACGTACGCGGATAAAGTGAGAAGATCACAAGCAGAAGAGATAGTTGTAAAACCTATGGCAGAACAATCAAGTGAAAAAACCGTAGAACTGATTAAGAAAAAAATTGATATAATAACTCTCGGAGTAGGAATAAATAAAATTAAACATGGAAAAAATGGGAAAGTGATACTGGACTGCGAAAAAAACACTGACAAAGAAACATTAAGTGAAGCGCTCAAAGAACAATTAGGAAATCAATGCAAAATAAAGGTTACAGGCAAAAAACTCCCAAAAATAAAAATTGTTGAAGTCGAAGAAGACCTAGAACTGTTGAAAAACGAAGAGGTCATCGAAAAAATAGTGAAACAAAATGAATTTAATAAGGACGAGGAAACTTTCCATATGAGAATACTTAAAAAAAGGAAGAATTTTAGAGGAAACTGTACTATCATAATAGAAACTGATCCTAAAACACACAAAATGATAATAGAAGAAAAGAAAATAAAAATAGGATGGAAAAAATGTTAAGTATTCGATTTCGTCAGTGTCATCCAATGTTTTCAATGCTGGGAATATCATCACACTGTAAAAGAATGTAAAAATAAGATCTCGTGTAAACGATGTGAGGGTCCTCACGAAGAAAAAGAGTGTAAAATAAAAACAAAAAAATGCAGCAACTGTCTCCATATGA
Organism: Campoplex capitator; assembly: GCA_037576405.1. NCBI lineage: Eukaryota > Metazoa > Arthropoda > Insecta > Hymenoptera > Ichneumonidae > Campoplex > Campoplex capitator. The sequence continues at coordinate 86,183 of JARBWI010000403.1, read as the reverse complement.
TACAGAAATTCAAACTAACCGGAATAAAATTGGAGCATGAAGCAACAGACAGAACATGTGATGCCTATCAACACATCATTGCTAGGGCACAGAAGAACATATTGTACTATAAAGAATAGCAACCAAAGTACAAGAAAAACTGTGATCAAATAAACATAATAGTGCTCAATGTACAAGGTTTTCTAAGACACAAAGATGAAATAGAAAAATTAACTGTAGAATATAAACCAGAGATCTTATGCTTAACGGAAACACACATTGTAGAAGAAATAAGTGATCATGAAATAAAAATATCAAACTATGAGGTTATAAGATGTGACAGCGAAAACAGTAGAACTGGAGGAGTTTTAACGTACCTGAAAAAAACCATAAAATATGAAGAAATTACGAACACGACCACCGAAGGAAACACATGGATTAACACTCTAAAAGTGAAAGGACGACATGAAGAAATGGTAATATGCAATATTTACCACTCTCCCAACAAAAGCGACGGAAAGTTCATCGAAGTGTTAACAGAAGAATGTGAAAAAATTTTGGATGAAGGACACGTTATTATGTTAGGTGACTTCAACATACACTACCGTCGGAAAGTTTCCGGACAAAAGTCGGAAAAAGTTGCCACACTCTTTTTCATGTTATTCCGTCGATAACGTAGATAAATTGATTTAATAAACAGCATTTTAAAGGGGAGAAATCCCATTTTATTTTGCTTTTTTTGAAAAAATTTTGCGATTTTTTTTACGACTAGGACGTCATTTTGAAAACGACCATTTTTCGTCTTTTTTTTTCCTTTTTACAGAGCGACCGCGTTTTCAGTAGAAATTTGTTTTTCAAATTTCTCTGACCGGATCTTGAAAAGGCAAAACTCAAGCTTCAATTTCGTTTTTTATAAAACCCGTTACGAATTTTTTTGAAAAAGTTATCATGTTTTTGGCGAAAAAAGACGGAATTCAGAAATTCCTGCGTAACACGAAAACTATCATATTGAGAAAAAAATCTTAAAGGAGTGAAAAGTTGCCTCTGAGATTGTTCTAGTCACTCGATTTTTTCCAGATTTTTTTTCCGAAATTTTTTTTTTTCATTGATTTTGGTCGCACTCTAGGTCTATCAATTTCCGTAATTTAAAAACTATGGGTTTTTTCACCAAAAGTCCAAGGACAAAAAAGTTTTATTTCTTCATTTTGAAAGTTTTGGAATTTTTTCAGATTTTTTTTTGAATTTTTTTATCCGACGATGGTGACGATGATGATGAACATCATCGGAGAAAAAAAATCTGAAAAAATTCCAAAATGTTTAAAATGAAGAAATAAAACTTTTTTGTACTTGGACTTTTGGTCAAAAAACTCATAGTTTTTAAATTACGGAAATTTATAGACCTGGAGTTCGACTAAAATCAATGAAAAAAAAAAAATTTCGGAAAAAAAATCTGAAAAAAATCGAGTGACTAGAACAATCTCAGAGGCAACGTTTCACTCCTTTAAGATTTTTTTCTAAATGTGATAGTTTTCGTGTTACGCAGGAATTTCTGAATTCCATCTTTTTTCGCCAAAAACATGATAACTTTTTCAAAAAAAATCGTAACGGGTTTTATAAAAAACGAAATTGAAGCTTGAGTTTTGCCTTTTCAAGATCCGGTCAGAGAAATTTGAAAAAAAAATTCTACTGAAAACGCGGTCGCTCTGTAAAAAGGAAAAAAAAAGACGAAAAATGGTCGTTTTCAAAATGACGTCCTAGTCGTAAAAAAAATCGCAAAAATTTTTCAAAAAAAGCAAAATGAAATGGGATTTCTCCCCTTTGAAATGCCGTTTATTGAATTAACTTGTCTACGTTATCGACGGAATAACATGAAAAAGAGTGTGGCAACTTTTTCCGACTTTTGTCCGGAAACTTTCCGACGGTAGTGTAGATGTAAGTAAAAAGAACGGATATGAGCAAAGACTACAGCGCAACTTTGCCAGATTAGGTCTCAAACAGTACGTAAAAGAACCCACCAGAGTAACGGAAAATTCGAAGACGATAATAGATTTAGTTTTTTCAAATTTCTATGTGGAAACACGTGTGCTAACTACACCAAAAATAAGTGATCACCACTGTAACGAGATTTTTCCCCAGAGGGTACGATCTGTCCCTTCTCGACTCACCTGACCCGCTAACCGTGCAGGTACGTATTGGCGGAGTTGGGTTGGGCGCCAGGTACAAAAGTACCGCCGGTAAACCGACTTTGAATTTTTCCAACTGCCCCAAACGCTGCTGACCGACCTGCACGAAACAGGTGACCGAGGACGGTCCGGCTACTCAGCTCCAACTGAGTTACGTAATGGTAGAGGGGCTGGCCCAAGGGAGAGTAACAATACAACAAATATCGAATAACGGTAGCCGACACAAAGAGAATTGAGGAATTTGAATTGAATTTATTGTCTCTAAACAGTTGCACTCGATAATAAGCTCCAGAACCACAATAAGAACAAGATGCGCGCCAAAAATAATGAAATAGAATAACGAAACTCGCGAGAGTACCCGAAGCGATAATAAGGAATAATACGCGAACCCACCTTGCTAGGAAATTCCACATGGAACAGGTAGGCAAGGCAGCGTCATTGGTAACCGATAAACTGACGGCTTAACGTTTCGAAATTAATAACTCGTGACCGGACCGCGCAAACAGATTTTACCGAGATTTAATACAATAACTGAACCGGAACCATCGCCAGGTAATCCGTAGTGGATAAGGTAAGCGATGGTTTGTCGCCCTCAACGGAATAATACAACCGTATCCATTGCCAGGTAATCCGCAGCGGATAAGATACGCAATGGTTCGTGAGCGTTACCGGAGTAACCGAACCGTAACCATCGCCAGGTAGTCCGCAGCGGAGGAGGTACGCAATGGATCGTCACCCGGTAGTGATAGATTCGAGTTACGATAGTCGTACGCGGAGATGTTCTAACGCCGAAAATATTACGCGAGAGAAACACTGCTAGGTAGTCCCACAGGGATAAGGTAGGCAGTGTGTCGACGCGAGGTAGTGATAGACTCGAGTGCCGATAGTCATACGACAAGAGAATACAATGACAAAAGTATTACGCGAGAAAACACTGCTAGGTAGTCCCACAGGGATAAGGTAGGCAGTGTGTCGACGCGAGGTAGTGATAGACTCGAGTGACGATAGTACGAACAATTATGATGACCCGAATAGAAATAATAATGGAAATACGCATTGCGAGGTAATCCACAAGGATGAGGTAAGCAATGCGTCGTCGTTAATGTGAACAATTTGACAAAGTTTAATAGATAATACCGAGGCTCCAAATTGCAGGGGCTCCACCGAGGTACGAGCGCCCGCGATAGGTACGAGCCTGTCGAACGACAAAAGAAAATAGAATAAGAAGGAACACGCGGATAATATGACCAAAGATACGCGAAATAAAATTGAGATAGAAATAACGCGGAAGAAAAATAAATCAGGAACATTCCTGTGTAGTACGCTATAGATAGACTAGTTCAATACGCGCGACGAAGAAAGAAAAACACGTAAACACGCGCGGGACGACGCTGGCCTTGGGCGTGCGGGGAGAGAGAGACTGAGTCGAGCGAACAATGCTCGGAATTTAGCGATGTACAAAACTCGAAAATTACGACGTAATATTCGTCGTAATATTCGCCATCAAAACTCAATTAATTTAACAATAACAGAAAGCTATAATTATTATCGATAAACATAATAATTCGGATCGTGAGTTTATCCGATCGCCTCCTCGTACCCTACGTACTCTAATAACTTTATCACGGCAGGTGAACGCGAGACTATCGCAAAAGAACACCTCCGTTCCAACATTAAAATAATAAACTGAATAATCGCCATAAGAATACAAAAATAGGAACGCCAAATGAATTAATTAGAGCACGAAGAGACGAACGGAATTAAATGGAGAAAGAAGAGGAACGAGCTCACCGGGATGAATCTCTGAACCGCTATAATCCAATATGATATTCCAGGGCACTTACACTTATGACTCACCACAGCGGATATCGATCGAAGACTAATGACCCCTTACCTCGTTCGTAGGCAAGAGCTCCAAAATTCGCACTATCCCCACTACTCATTACCCCCCCACGACGGTCCGCGCTCCCGTGTCCCAGCACTGGACTATGTTCTGTCTCTCTTACTCTCGCGGTTTACGCGGTATTTCGGAGTTTTCGCGTTTAGGTCGAACTTCTTATCCCCACCACGGCTCAACGGACGAAGAATCGACGTTGAACAGTGGTGATCGATATCGATTTTCGTTTCACGCGCTCGAAGCTCACTTTTTTTTTATGAAACGAAGATTGTTCCCTTGGTCGCCTTCCTCTCGGGCAATCCGGCGATCGTCTCAGTAAAAAGGGGAGGCCTCCCTCATGGAACCAAGCGTCCCTGACTCCACGGTGGGCCCACACTTAAACCACCAGGCAAATCAGCACCTCTAATACTGAGACGACCCCAAACCCCATCAGACGAGGCGCCGATTTTAACGGACCGCGGCTTCCAAGGGTACAATGACGGGTGTTGCAACTCTCGGTTGCTACGGCGAGAGGGCTGGCGGGCAGCTTCGTATTTTGAGCCATTTTCCAGCGCGAGCCCTCGACACCCACTCAATAGATCAGCTAGTAAGATCTCAGTGTTATTGCGTGACTTCGGGCGCATGATTGACCTCTTATTATTTTAATTACAAATGGCTGGAGCACGAGCGCGCTTCGCCTCGTGACAGTAACAAATAGGGTAGTTTCTCATCGAATATTTGCTGAATGCGTGATCGGAATGGGTGGCTCGTTCGTTCTTACGAAATAAGTACGGAAAAATACTCAAAATAATTAATAATTCGGCTCAGTAACTCTCTCCTACGCTTTATCGGCCAGTTCCCAACAATTAACTAATGTTTCAGAAAAGGTACGCAGCTTTACTGCCATTTTATGGAGTCAAACGCAATATAAATCATAAAAGAATACGGGATGATTTTACTTGACGCCGTATAGGCCGGAAGTTGAGTCCTCTTTCGAACCAGCCGCGGCGAGTCGACGTGCGTTGGTCAAAACAGGACCGTAAATCCGGTCCACTGGTCGACACGGATACGTATGAGTGGCGTGGCGTAAAATGTCACGTCACAAACCTCCCCACCAGAATTCGCCCAGGGTGACGACGCTCGTCGATGACGCGGATTGGCCTCTTGGTGACGATCTTCCTTCGGGATGGATAGCTGGGATGGAGCCACTCACACGATCGCATCGGCCAGCTTCCCGGATAGCCCATGGACAAGCTGAAACAGAGAAACCCCCCGGCACTCGCCTCGGAGCCCAGTTCTTCCCTCCAACCACGTATAAAACGTGCTCCATCTCCATACACCACGGTCCGAATTATAATCTCAAAATTTCAAAACAACGGCACACTCAACTAGTGCTCAATTAAAGAAAATCTTAATTCAATGGACTCTCTTGTATGACTTGAGACCGTCGTTAAACAAACTTAGAGCTTAAACTCAATAAACTCATCGGGTAATATATGCAAGAAATAAAGTAGCGCATAGTTGTTCAATACTTTTTAATACAGTTTACTCGGAGGTATACTTTGTACAATCGACTGATATAAAACAAATGTCCACGAGGGAGAGTCAGAGTGAAAAGAATATTTTAAATTCAATTGCATTTCAATGCTTTAAATTTTCGGGGTCGACGTTATTGGTCGATACAAAAAAAAATTAATTAATATGCCATTTCCATTTGGTGGCGGTATCGAACCAAATTGGAACAAAAAGAAGTAAAATTAAGAACCAAAAGACTTTACCCCGAAGGGACGGTATCAACAAAAGGTTGACCCAAAAGGAAGAAAAGAAAATTAACTAAAAGCGTTTACCCCGAAGGGACGGTACCAACCAAAAGGGTTGGCCCAAAAAAAAAATTAATGAACAAAAGGGCCTTTACCCCAAAGGGTTGGCGTCGAACCAAACGTAGGACCCAAAATAAAAAAAAATGAATAATTAAAAGAGTGACGTAAACAATAAGGGATAAATTTCTCTTTCGGTGTCACTCAGACCTGGGCTCGACCTTAGCGATTCCCCGAGCACGCGCACTCGTTAGATTTAGTACCCGTGCGGCCACAACGGTAACAAAAGGTTCCCCTGGGCTCGGTACAAGCATTAAATCGGTGGCCGGGTTTCCCGCAGTTCCAGCAAGTAGATGGGCGTCCTGTTGGATTGTTCGGGGTAGTATTGCCTCCCGATACTGGGTTTGGGTTGAGGAAGGGGTTAAGCGCGTGTAGCGGGTCATATTGGCTAGGTTTAGGTGTTCCCGGCTGAGGAGGAGTAACCTGTCTTGGTGGCTTCGGGTTTTTCCGACGTAGGGTTTCCTTGGTCCGAACGGCATTCACCTGATCGGGTGTCGAAGCGGAATTCGGTGGACTAGTGGTCCCGAGACTAACTTTCTCGTTCGGATCGTCGGCGTACGGGTAAGATTCCTCCGGCCACGCGTCGACGGCTGCGAAGATCTTTCTCGCCGGTACGTTAGCGTGGCTACGCGCTGGGCTATACGCTAATTCCGGGCATAGAGATTGATTCGGTGCGGGGGGAGCTCGGTAGGAACGCGAAGACTGGAAGCTCTTTTCTACTCTAACCGCGGTGTGTTCAAACGAATCGAAATCGAATATGTCGTCGCGTTGAATGGCCACGTGGAGCCGTGGTATCAGGTTCCGGTGCGCGTACTGTATTTGTTCCGCTTCGTCCCAGGGAGGCTGGAGACGACTAAATAGGCCTCTCAAACACGTCAAATAATCGGCTACGGGTTCCTCGAGTCCCTGCGTACGTCGCATTATCTCTTCGCGGAGAGCATACTGGTAGTCTGGGTCCCCGAAACGTAATCGGCAGGCAGACGCGAATTGGTCCCAACTCTCCCAACGATCCTTGTCATTACGATACCACTGAAGAGCTACACCCGTGAGGAAGAACGGTATACAGCGTATGAGGTCTCCATCGGAGACGGGGACTAAAGCCCGACCTTCCGAAATACGCGTGAGGAATGTTTCTACGTCTTCTCCCCGTTTCCCGGAAAAAGAGATGTTCCATTTTCGCATTAGGTGAAGCACGGAAGATGCTGATACGGGGTAACGCTGTGAGGGTGACTCTAAAGTCGGTCTTGACTGATCTCCGGCGAACGACCGCGAATCGCCAATTGTTCGACTTACCGGAGTGGTGGGTGGTACCCTGGAACGCTCGCGAGGTATGGTTCCCGTTCGGGATCTCGTACCTACTCCGCTTTCTTGATACCCACCGGCGACTGACCTCGGCGGGGGCCAGTTGTACGTGCTGGCGTGATCAGGTTCGAGGTTCAATGGCAAGCCTACCCATGGCTGCTGACCATGTGGTATTGCGTCGAACTCGATTCCCGAATTCGGGTACGGTGGTCGGATCGAGGAGTGGCACAGAGGATCGGACCGACGTAACCCACCTGGATGGAGACTGGTGGTGGGCCAGGCGGCTACTCTCGGTGTTTGGGTAACCTGGGTGGTTCTCGTACCGTCCCTTGGCCAGGCATAACCCGGAAACGAGACGCTCGGGTAGTACGTGGAATTACCGATACCGGAGTCCTGTGCCAGTCCTCCTTGTGAGAACGGCAGGCCGTCTACTGTACGTGGGTCACCACTATCAGTGCTTGTTGGTACGTAACCGGCTCCTGGTGAGAGGAGTGCTGAGTCGTTCGGGTCCAACTCGACTTCTTCCAGAGAATTATTTGTCGGATCAGGCATGGTCGGTCTCTACGCGACACTAGCTTTACTCAATATACTTGAGCCGATTTCAAGAGGTTTATACCGACGGAGCTTGTTCACCGGAACGGTGCTTGATACGTTGGACGCGGCTCAGTTGGTCATAGGTGGGATAGCCGCGGATTTCGGCGTGCCGAAGTTTCGCGTTGTCCTACTCCTTCACTCGATACGCGCGGTGGTCCGGGGTTCGCGAGTATTATTCTTGTCGAGATGTTCCGAAATTTGAAATCTAGGACCGATCACCGCCGTACTAACCCGACCTGTCGAAATTACGGAGCTAGTGCGGATCTCCCGGGGCGTTGCGAGGTATTCGGCCGATAACCGAGGTATTCGGCCGATGACCGAGGTATTGCTCGATTCGTCGAGATGAACGGAAGTATTTCGCGGAAATACGAGGTATTCGACCGATAACCGAGGTATTCGACCGATAACCGAGGTATTCGGCCGATGACCGAGGTATTACTCGATTCGTCGAGATTAACGGAAGTATTTCGCGAAAATACGAGGTATTCGACCGATAACCGAGATATTCGATCGATAACCGAGATTTTTAATTCGATTTGCCGATATTACCGGGTGTATTTCGCGGAAATATGAGGTATTTGACCGATCACCGAGGTATTCGGTCGATAACCGAGATTTTTAATTCGATTTGCCGATATTACCGGGTGTATTTCGCGGAAATATGAGGTATTTGACCGATCACCGAGGTATTCGGTCGATAACCGAGATATTAACTCGATTCGTCGAGACTACCGATTTTAATGGAGTATTTCGCGGAGATACGAGGTATTCGACCGATAACCGAGATATTCGGTCGATTACCGAGGTATTAACTCGATAAATCGAAATTACCGGATGAAATTGGAATATTTCGCGGAAATTCGAGATATTCGTCCGATAACCGAGGTATTCGTACGATACTCGCGCTATTAATTTGATAAACCGAATTTATTGAATTTAATTGAAATCTTCCGTCAAAGTTAGATATAATATTCCGGAAGAATACTCGCACATCGCACGAACACTGAAGCTCACACTGAACCGCACGGTTGGCCGGTAACACTCGTTGTCTAAGGCAACGGTACACGAGAGTAGTTGGATGTTCGGTATTCGGATTGAAACACACGTGAAGCAATTAGTCAGGACTGATGTAACGAGACACTACCGTTCGCGATCACTAATAATTGTTTTTTTTTCAATTGGTCGCGCGTCGAGACTCACCGCGTACCACCGTGGATGGTCTCCCCTCCACAACGGTAAGTGAGGGTGGGGCCAATCGCCCCCCTTATCACCTGAGAAGGGCCTTACGCGCAAGAAATTGTTTTCGCGTTTGATACAAGTAGCCGCTAATCCCTTCCGCGGAATTCACTAATCCCACCAACAATAGTGGTACCGACTTCGTTCAAAACAAGTTAATCCCCTTGTTGTTCGGTAGTTCGCACTCAGGTTTTTGTCGATCACTTGAAATTGTATTTATCAGCCACACGTAGCACACGGCCTCGACAAAGGTCTCGGGCCGTTGACGCCTCGTCAACAACTTGTTTCAATCGCAAGAAAAACATGTTATTCGTTTCTCTTATGGTCGTCGTCGAACAATCGATTGAGAATAATAAGGGATTAACGCACGATTCGAAAACAAGAGTACTCGCACTACAAAGCAGCGGTGTAAGAAATGCGAGCATACAAAAAGTTGTTTTGTACAATATTTGCCGCTAGGGATTACATAGCGAGCATCGGACTAAGAAATTTTATGACCGGATTAACGGGCTTGACAGAATAAATTTACGAGTGATTATTGAGAGGTAGCCTCTCAAAATCACCAAAGAAATGGATTACTCGTGTTTACGAATCTTGCGAATACGGGTGAACACACAAAAACAAGAAAAGGAACGAAGAAGAGAAATATTCTCTCCTCTTCATGATAATACTGGATATTCGAGCCTTCAACGTAATAGTAAAATAAATTCTTAATATTAGTTTCGAAGTACATGGTCTCAAGTCACAGAAGAGCTCCTCAAAGAAAATTATCATATCAAACAATGAAATCGATTCTAATAAATCGCTCAATAAACTCAACTCGAATAAATCGTCCAAATTCTCTCTCTCAACCGCGGCTCAAGCCAGAATGCCGCATTTAATAATTCGAAACGCAATTCACAAAAAAAATGTATGTTACTCTCGGGCCCCACGTTGGGCGCCATTTGTAACGAGATTTTTCCCCAGAGGGTACGATCTGTCCCTTCTCGACTCACCTGACCCGCTAACCGTGCAGGTACGTATTGGCGGAGTTGGGTTGGGCGCCAGGTACAAAAGTACCGCCGGTAAACCGACTTTGAATTTTTCCAACTGCCCCAAACGCTGCTGACCGACCTGCACGAAACAGGTGACCGAGGACGGTCCGGCTACTCAGCTCCAACTGAGTTACGTAATGGTAGAGGGGCTGGCCCAAGGGAGAGTAACAATACAACAAATATCGAATAACGGTAGCCGACACAAAGAGAATTGAGGAATTTGAATTGAATTTATTGTCTCTAAACAGTTGCACTCGATAATAAGCTCCAGAACCACAATAAGAACAAGATGCGCGCCAAAAATAATGAAATAGAATAACGAAACTCGCGAGAGTACCCGAAGCGATAATAAGGAATAATACGCGAACCCACCTTGCTAGGAAATTCCACATGGAACAGGTAGGCAAGGCAGCGTCATTGGTAACCGATAAACTGACGGCTTAACGTTTCGAAATTAATAACTCGTGACCGGACCGCGCAAACAGATTTTACCGAGATTTAATACAATAACTGAACCGGAACCATCGCCAGGTAATCCGTAGTGGATAAGGTAAGCGATGGTTTGTCGCCCTCAACGGAATAATACAACCGTATCCATTGCCAGGTAATCCGCAGCGGATAAGATACGCAATGGTTCGTGAGCGTTACCGGAGTAACCGAACCGTAACCATCGCCAGGTAGTCCGCAGCGGAGGAGGTACGCAATGGATCGTCACCCGGTAGTGATAGATTCGAGTTACGATAGTCGTACGCGGAGATGTTCTAACGCCGAAAATATTACGCGAGAGAAACACTGCTAGGTAGTCCCACAGGGATAAGGTAGGCAGTGTGTCGACGCGAGGTAGTGATAGACTCGAGTGCCGATAGTCATACGACAAGAGAATACAATGACAAAAGTATTACGCGAGAAAACACTGCTAGGTAGTCCCACAGGGATAAGGTAGGCAGTGTGTCGACGCGAGGTAGTGATAGACTCGAGTGACGATAGTACGAACAATTATGATGACCCGAATAGAAATAATAATGGAAATACGCATTGCGAGGTAATCCACAAGGATGAGGTAAGCAATGCGTCGTCGTTAATGTGAACAATTTGACAAAGTTTAATAGATAATACCGAGGCTCCAAATTGCAGGGGCTCCACCGAGGTACGAGCGCCCGCGATAGGTACGAGCCTGTCGAACGACAAAAGAAAATAGAATAAGAAGGAACACGCGGATAATATGACCAAAGATACGCGAAATAAAATTGAGATAGAAATAACGCGGAAGAAAAATAAATCAGGAACATTCCTGTGTAGTACGCTATAGATAGACTAGTTCAATACGCGCGACGAAGAAAGAAAAACACGTAAACACGCGCGGGACGACGCTGGCCTTGGGCGTGCGGGGAGAGAGAGACTGAGTCGAGCGAACAATGCTCGGAATTTAGCGATGTACAAAACTCGAAAATTACGACGTAATATTCGTCGTAATATTCGCCATCAAAACTCAATTAATTTAACAATAACAGAAAGCTATAATTATTATCGATAAACATAATAATTCGGATCGTGAGTTTATCCGATCGCCTCCTCGTACCCTACGTACTCTAATAACTTTATCACGGCAGGTGAACGCGAGACTATCGCAAAAGAACACCTCCGTTCCAACATTAAAATAATAAACTGAATAATCGCCATAAGAATACAAAAATAGGAACGCCAAATGAATTAATTAGAGCACGAAGAGACGAACGGAATTAAATGGAGAAAGAAGAGGAACGAGCTCACCGGGATGAATCTCTGAACCGCTATAATCCAATATGATATTCCAGGGCACTTACACTTATGACTCACCACAGCGGATATCGATCGAAGACTAATGACCCCTTACCTCGTTCGTAGGCAAGAGCTCCAAAATTCGCACTATCCCCACTACTCATTACCCCCCCACGACGGTCCGCGCTCCCGTGTCCCAGCACTGGACTATGTTCTGTCTCTCTTACTCTCGCGGTTTACGCGGTATTTCGGAGTTTTCGCGTTTAGGTCGAACTTCTTATCCCCACCACGGCTCAACGGACGAAGAATCGACGTTGAACAGTGGTGATCGATATCGATTTTCGTTTCACGCGCTCGAAGCTCACTTTTTTTTTATGAAACGAAGATTGTTCCCTTGGTCGCCTTCCTCTCGGGCAATCCGGCGATCGTCTCAGTAAAAAGGGGAGGCCTCCCTCATGGAACCAAGCGTCCCTGACTTCACGGTGGGCCCACACTTAAACCACCAGGCAAATCAGCACCTCTAATACTGAGACGACCCCAAACCCCATCAGACGAGGCGCCGATTTTAACGGACCGCGGCTTCCAAGGGTACAATGACGGGTGTTGCAACTCTCGGTTGCTACGGCGAGAGGGCTGGCGGGCAGCTTCGTATTTTGAGCCATTTTCCAGCGCGAGCCCTCGACACCCACTCAATAGATCAGCTAGTAAGATCTCAGTGTTATTGCGTGACTTCGGGCGCATGATTGACCTCTTATTATTTTAATTACAAATGGCTGGAGCACGAGCGCGCTTCGCCTCGTGACAGTAACAAATAGGGTAGTTTCTCATCGAATATTTGCTGAATGCGTGATCGGAATGGGTGGCTCGTTCGTTCTTACGAAATAAGTACGGAAAAATACTCAAAATAATTAATAATTCGGCTCAGTAACTCTCTCCTACGCTTTATCGGCCAGTTCCCAACAATTAACTAATGTTTCAGAAAAGGTACGCAGCTTTACTGCCATTTTATGGAGTCAAACGCAATATAAATCATAAAAGAATACGGGATGATTTTACTTGACGCCGTATAGGCCGGAAGTTGAGTCCTCTTTCGAACCAGCCGCGGCGAGTCGACGTGCGTTGGTCAAAACAGGACCGTAAATCCGGTCCACTGGTCGACACGGATACGTATGAGTGGCGTGGCGTAAAATGTCACGTCACACCACATAGTACAGATTATACTCGAAGGCGAAAAGAAGCAAGACGATATCAAAGAAATCATGATGAGAGACTATGCTAACTTCAACAATGATACATATATTGACTTATTGAATGAAAATATTAGTAAAGACAGCTATGACTTAAATACGACGTTAAACCAGATGGCAGAGAATCATATAAAAAGGACCACAGAAACAATTGACGAACTAGCCCCACTAGTGAAAAAAGTAATAAAAACGAAATGGGAAAATAAACCATGGATATCAAATATAGTCAAACAAACAATAAGAGGTCGAGACGAGGCATATAAACATGCAAAGGAAACTAATAAAATAGAAGACTGGCGCCCTTATAAAACAAGCAGGAATCAAGCAGTACAGATGATAAGAATGGAAAAAAGAAAATATTATGAAAACAAAATTGACAAAAATAAAGCCGACTCAAAAAAAATGTGGAGGGAAATAAAAGCATTAACGGGCACAAAAAAACACACAAATGATGTTGATAGTATATTATTTGAGGGGCAGAAGTATACTGATCATATAGAAATAAGTGAAAAGTTTAATGAATATTTTATATCTAGTGTACACGAAATTGTAAATACCATAGTAACAGTAGAAGCACCTGACCAAAGGGTACAAACCGTACAAACGAAGATGGAAACATTTAAAAAAGTTGAATACGAAGAAATGGACAGAATAATTACAAGTCTTGAAAACAAAAAAGGAACAGAAGAAGGCATAACCTCGGAGATAATGAAATTGAATTGGGGAGCAAATAAAGAAATATTATTGTATCTGATTAATAAGTCGTTAGAATCGATTATATCGATGTATAATAGAGTCACCATATATAAAACCATAATAGCACCTCACTTTGAATATTGTAATACAATAATGCTAAATTTTAACACGGAAAGTATGCGAATGATACAAAGAGCTCAAAACAGGGCAATGCGGGCGATCTTAAGATGTGATTGATATACACCTGTGAGACTGATGCTGAAAACACTATGCTTCCTAAGTATAAACCGAAGACTATTTTATAATATCTGCATGATGGTGTACAAAATGATTCACAATATAGGGCCAGAATTTTTGAATAGAGAAATTATACAAAGACATGAAATAATCGCAAAAATCCCCTCACGGTGGAAAAAACGTGGACAAGTACATTGGTGGTCCCTTGTTTCCCTATGATATTAAAAAAAATCCAAAACGCCGCTTAGAAGAATACAAAAAAAGTTACAAAATAAGTTAAGATCTGTTGAAATATACGTGGCCAAATACGAGAAGCTTTACTGCGTTTCAATAAATTTTTAAATACGGTTTGATGTTGATAGAAAAAATAATAAAGTTCGGAAATTCAACTATGTCACCAACCAAATTGCAAACGTAAAAAAATTAGATTGTAAAAAAATTCTGAACGAAGTACTTGGCGAGAATTTTTCCATGAAATTAGCGTAGTGTATAGATCATGATCACGAACTCGCCAAGTACTTCGTTCAGAATTTCTTTACAATCTAATTTTTTTACGTTTGCAATTTGGTAGGTGACATAGTTGAATTTCCGAACTTTATTATTTTTTCTATCAACATCAAACCGTATTTAAAAATTTATTGAAACGCAGTAAAGCTTCCCGTATTTGGCCACGTATATTTCAACAGATCTTAACTTATTTTGTAACTTTTTTTGTATTCTTCTAAGCGGCGTTTTGGATTTTTTTTAATATCATAGGGAAACAAGGGACCACCAATGTACTTGTCCACGTTTTTTCCCCTGTGAGGGGATTTTTGCGATTATATCACTTCTTTTTTCTAAAATTTTTAAATATTTTGGTTCATATAAACTCCTATGGAGACTGTATATAATTACAATCCGCACTTTTAGCTTGTGAATATAACCCATAACTGTTGATTTTATGTTGCATTTTTATATTTTGTAGATGAATATGTTCACTGCGAGATTTGAATACACAGGATCACGAAAAAAAATGCTTACCAGTCTGTTCAAAAGTTTATTCTGAGATCATTTTTCTTCACAATTTATCCAATTTACTCGCTAATCTCGCACTTTATCATTACAGAACTTCACTCAGAATCTCCGTTGAATATTTTTATTAAATCCATTAATCGAAATTTTTCGGACGTCCTGCACTTGATTATGTCAAAACTCCGTTAATAACCGTTTCACTGTGTAGACGTCATACACTACGCATACACGGCACTCTTATTCCGATTTGGTTATAATGAGGTGTATACACATATATCGGGCATAATAAACCCGATTAATTAATCCGGAATAAGAGTTCCGTGTGAACGTAGTAGTCATTGCTCTCTCTGCAGCTGTCACGGGACACTGGCTTTCATGAAAATGGGTTATAGCTGGCGACAAGAGGCCTTTGATGGTGTTGTATACAGACACGTTAAATTTGTTATGTGTTAGTAACTTTTGCATAATCTTGAGCCCGTGCAAAGTTTTTTCTCAGCAATTACGCGACCGATCATGCTGATTTTGGGCGCAATCGAAAGAGAATTTCTTAATTAGCTAAAAGTTTAATTTTCAAGTTCCTCAATTGCTTCTGAGCTTCGTAATTCTATAAAATGACATGCCAATTTTACACCCACCACCGCGAAAAGTTTTGTTTCGAGAAAGTATAGTCTCGGCGAGCCTCGGGCCAGCAGACGACAGGGCTGTCAATGTACTTGTCTCTTGATACATAATTACAACACCAAAAACCGAAGTACAATAAACGTCACGTACTGTCGAACGGAAACGGCAAAGAAGTCGTTGACTAAAAGAGGATTCTCGATGTTTAACGAACTACCTGAAGAAGCACGAAGAGAAATGAATAGTAATAATTTTAAGCGAGCGCTAATTAAATACGTGAAGGAGAAAGTGCCAGCGATAATATAATACGGACATGTACAAACCATAATAATAGCAGAGGCTAATTCGATCTCTCTCTCTCTCTCTCTCTCTCTCTCTCTCTCTCTCTCTCTCTCTCTCTCTCTCTCTCTCTGTGAATTAGTTTTTAAGTCAGAGCCAAGCGAGTGTTGGTTTTAAGCCACAATTATTTGCGATGCGTCTGTTTTTTGCGACTCGTACTTATTTCATACTTATTACATACTTATTTTGTATCAGAGTGCAGACTATTTTGTCGTAGTATGTGCTTCTGATTTTTTCAGTTGTATTTTAAAACTTTTGTTATTCTTTCATATTACTACTTATAATTTTGTTATGGTTTTATGATTTTGTTTTGATTTTGTTATAATCTTGTTACTTTATCATTTTGTTGCTTTTCTTGTATTTTTTCTATTTTGCCTCAAGGTTTCACCAAGGCATAAATACACGATCAATCAATCAATCAATCTCTCTATCTATCTTATGAGAAAGACGTGTGTCATCTCGCTCCATAAATAAGTGTTCAAAAAAGTGGAAAAAGAAAAGTCGAGTTAATACAAACAGTAGTGAAAATGCAGTGTAAACTGCAGTAAACCATTAGTGCTAATTGAAAGTAAAAAATACAAACGAGAAACAGAGTTATAGCGAAAATTGTAATCAGACGCGATCACGGATATCAAGCCGCCATGTTAGTAAACCCACGAAAGTAAACCGTACATGGCTAGAGTATAATCAATGTCTTATAAATGATTATATTGTAATTTAATGAGCCAAACCCTTATATTATAAATGTGGGCTAGTGAGAAATAACTATACATGTGTGTGTTACTGTGCAAGTGGTAAAAATTGTTAATCGAGACGGTCAACTGTGAAAAATTGACAGATTATTCAAATAGTCAAGTGTTCACGTCAAACGGTTGCTGTGACATTTTTCAATCTGCGCATGCGTAGTCCGCACACATGAACATATTGAGCTGTGTGATAAGTGTCTATACAATCACAACAACGAAATCACGAAACCACGTAAGACAGTCGTTGTAAACACCTGACGGAGATCCATAAGACCGAAAAGAAATATAAGAAATATATAATATTAGATCGATAACAATAAACATAAACAAGCACACTCAGCTGACTCTGCTCTGATCGTGGCCTTGGCACTGACAGAAGTAGCTATAATAGCAATCGTATAGCATAGTGAAATACACATGAATACGAGCAAAGTATTCGCTAAACCAATCAAATGTAAACAGTGTAAAAAAGTGATAAAAAAGATATTACATATTTGTCAAGCGTGTGAGACACACTTCCATCCAGGTTGCTGTAGAATACACAGGAGCACCAATACGTGTCAGCAAAGGGTTCTGTGTAACGGTGAAATAACAGCAGTGACAATCACAAACGGAGTTTACACGGAAATGGAGGAATCGTCAAAGGAAGCAGAGAGAAGAGAGGAGGAGGAGAGAGGAGAGAAAGACGAATTTAATGAGAAACTGGACGACATGGAGCGGATAAAAAAATTGACGCATTCAAAACGAAAAAGAACGAAATTAAGTGACGATGAAGTGGACGAGGAAGAAGAAGTGTTATCAATAGATAAAAAACTGGATAACATATGTAGCATAATGAGAAGAATGGACAATCGGCTCGGAGAGCTAACAAAAATTAAAGAAGAAGTAAAGAAAATGATCAAAGACGAAATAGAAATATTCAAAAAAACAATTGAACGAGAAGTTATGACCAGGATTGCGAAGAATATACGAGAAGAAATAAGTAAAGAAATGCATAGAATAGATAAAGTGAAGAATGTGACAGATAGTAACGTGAAGGACATAGAAAGTGAGCAGTGGGCAACAATGCAGAAAAAGAAAATAACCTATGCGGACAGAGTAAAAAACAGTGCGAGAAAGTGTGTAATAATTGAACCTGTAAATGTGCAATCGAGTAGTGAAACAGTTGGAGAAATAAGGACGTAATGCAACTAGGAGTAGGGATCGACAGAGTGACGAAGGGAGCGAACGGGAAAGTAATTCTTGGTGTGAACGAACGACAGGATCAGGAGATGTTAAGGACAGAATTTGAAAAGAGTCTGGGAAATCGATATAAAGTGTATGAGCCTAAAAAGAAAATGCCAAAACTTAAAGTAATCGGTGTAGAAACCGAGCTTACTAAAATGACAGTAGAAAATCTAACAAAAAGTATAAGTAAACAAAATAAGTTGAATAATAATGAAAATGGCTTCAGTATGAGAGTGATAAAAATTAAAAAAATTAACGAACGCGAGTCAAATATAATCCTGGAAGTAGACGCTAAAACGCATAAGAAACTTCATGATCAAGAGAGAATAAAAATAGGGTACAAGAATTGTAAATTATACGATTTCATAAGTGTGATGCGATGCTATAATCATGTTGCAAAAGACTGCGAAAATGAGATAAGCTGCAGAAAGTGTGGAAAAGCTCATGATGGAAGAGACTGTACAGAAACAATAAAAAAATGCGTAAACTGCGTTAGACGGTGTGAAAAATACAATGTGAATGCGACAGGTATGGATCATGAAGCGACAGACTATAGGTGCCCAGTGTATAAAAAAATAATAGAAAACGCCAGTAGGAATATTCAGTATAATGAAATATAGCAATCAGACGTATATGGAAGAAAAATAAAAGGAACTGAAAGAAAGTCAAGTTTCATTCTATTATTAAATGCACAAGGATTTATTCGTCATAAGGAGGAAATTGAAAAATTATGCAATGTAATGAAACCAAAAATTTTGTGTATCACCGAGACACATGTTACTGATGAAGTAGAACATGTAGAAATTAATATTGATAACTTCGAGATAGTAAGAACAAATACGACAAATAATAGAACCGGTGGAGTACTGACATACATTAGAAAAGGAATCCATTATAAAATAATAAGTACGAAGAGTGTTGAACAAAATATATGGATTAATGTAATTCAATTGAGTAATAAATATGAAGGATATGTGATTGGCAATGTATATCATTCGCCTAGTACAAGTGACGGGAAATTTATAGAGCTATTGATAAATGAATGTGAAAGTATAGTAGATTTAGGACATCTCATCATTTTGGGAGATTTTAACTTGGATTTTAGCAAAAATAATCATTATGTAAATAGACTTTCAAATAACTTGTCATCATTGGGACTTAAACAATATGTAAACAAACCACCCAGAATGACAAATAACTCTGAGACAATAATAGACTTAGTATTTTCAAATTTTCCTGTGCAAACTAAGGTACTGCAAACACCAAAAATAACTGACCATTCTATTATAAAAATTGATATGGACAAAGATATGAAGAATGAGTGCGAAAGGACAATATATTATAAAAGAAATTATGAAAAATTCTCAGAAAATGATTTTAATGCTAAATTATTGAAGAAATTGAACGAATGCCAAAAAACAGTGACAAATGTGTCAGAACACGCAGATATGACAGTGGAAAGTATAATTGGAACAATGGATTAATTGGCACCATGGGTTAGAAAAATTAGATTAACGAAATGGGATGACAAACCATGGATAGATGAAAAAATAAGAAAAATGTGTGGAGATAGAGATGATCTATACAAACGCGCAATTACGGTGAAAAGCCAAATACTATGGGACGAATTAAAAAAAAAAGAGGAATGAAGTTGAATGTGAAATAAGAAGAAACAAAATAATGTATTATGAAAACAATATAGATAAGGAAAAAAATAATCCAAAGAAAATGTGGAAAACGTTAAAGCAAATAATTGGAAATGGTAAAAAAGATACAAATTCAGGAGGTATAGAATTTGACGGAGTGCTATGCACGGATCATAAGATAATTGCGAATAAATTTAACAGCTTCTTTTTGGACAGTGTGAAAGAAATAGTAAATGGAATACAAATTGAAGTAAATATTGTTGATGTACAGAATGAAAGACAATATGTTAAATTGGAAAAATTCGAAAGTGTTACATTTGAGGACGCAAATAAAATAATAAATAAATTGAGCATAAAAAAAGGGTCGAAAAATGATATCACTGCTGAGATGATAAAAACGGTATGGAAAGGAAATCCCGATATAATTTTAAACCTGGTGAATAGATCAATGCAAGAAGGAAAAGTCCCCGAAAAATGGAAAACATCAATAATCCATCCTATACCTAAAGTTAATGGAAGCAAAATAAGCTAAAATAATAAGCTAAAATAAGATCGTAAAAAAATTGTGAACGAAGTACTTGGCGAATTCTTGATCATGATCTATACACTACGCTTATTTCATGGAAAAATCCTCGCCAAGTACTTCGTTCAGAATTTTTTTACGATCTTATTTTTTTACGTTTGCAATTTGGTTGGTGACATAGTTGAATTTCCAAACTTGATTATTTTTTCTATAAACATCAAACCGTCTTTGGAAATTTATTGAAACGCAGTAAAGCTTCCCGTATTTGGCCACGTATATTTCAACAGATCTCAACTTATTTTGTAACTTTTTTTGAATTCTTCTAAGCGGCGTTTTGGATTTTTTTTAATATCATAGGGAAACAAGGGACCACCAATGTACTTGTCCACGTTTTTTTCCCCGTGAGGGGATTTTTGCGATTATATCACTTCTTTTTTCTAAAATTCTTAAATATTTTGGTTCATATAAACTCCTATGGAGACTGTATATAATTACAATCCGCACTTTTAGCTTGTGAATATAACCCATAACTGTTGATTTTATTTTGCATTTTTATATTTTGTAGATGAATATGTTCACAGCGAGATTTGAATACACAGGATCACAAAAAAAAAATGCTTACCAGTCTGTTCAAAAGTTTATACTGAGATCATTATTTTTCACAATTTATCCAATTTACTCGCTAATCTCGCACTTTATCATTACAGAACTTCACTCAGAATCTCCGTTGAATATTTTTATTAAATCCATTAATCGAAATTTTTCGGACGTCCTGCACTTGATTATGTCAAAACGGCACTCTTATTCCGATTTGGTTATAATGGGGTGTATATACATATATATCGGGCATAATAAACCCGATTAATTAATCCGGAATAAGAGTTCCGTGTGAACGAAGTAGTCATTGCTCTCTCTCTCTCTCTCTCTCTCTCTCTCTCTCTCTCTCTCTCTCTCTCTCTCTCTCTCTCTCTCTCTCTCTCTCTCTCTCTCTCTCTCTCTTGTTACTTTATCATTATGTTGCTTTTCTTGTATTTTTTCTATTTTGCCTCAAGGTTTCACCAAGGCATAAATACACGATCAATCAATCAATCAATCAATCAATCTCTCTCTCTCTCTCTCTCTCCAGCTGTCACTGGAGACTGACTTTGATGAAAATGTGTCTTGAGGCGTGCGATGAGGCCTATCATGGTGTTGTATACAGACACGTCAAATTCTTGGATGTGTTGGTAACTTTTGCATAATCTTGAGCCCGTGCAAAGTTTTTTCTCAGCAATTACGCGACCGATCATGCTGATTTTGGGCGCAATCGAAAGAGAATTTCTTAATTAGCTAAAAGTTCAATTTTTGAGTTCCTTAATTGCTTCTGTGCTTCGTAATTCAATAAAATGACATGCCAATTTTACCCCCACCACCGCGAAAAGTTTTGTTTCGAGAAAGTATAGTCTCGGCGAGCCTCGGGCCAGCAGACGACAGGGCTGTCAATGTACTTGTCCCGAGACTCTACCGAGTCTCTTGATACACCTCATTATAACCAAATCGGAATAAGAGTGCCGTGTATGCGTAGTGTATGACGTCTACACAGTGAAACGGTTATTATCGGAGTTTTGACATAATCAAGTGCAGGACGTCCGAAAAATTTCGATTAATGGATTTAATAAAAATATTCAACGGAGATTCTGAGTGAAGTTCTGTAATGATAAAGTGCGAGATTAGCGAGTAAATTGGATAAATTGTGAAGAAAAATGATCTCAGAATAAACTTTTGAACAGACTGGTAAGCATTTTTTTTCGTGATCCTGTGTATTCAAATCTCGCAGTGAACATATTCATCTACAAAATATAAAAATGCAAAATAAAATCAACAGTTATGGGTTATATTCACAAGCTAAAAGTGCGGATTGTAATTATATACAGTCTCCATAGGAGTTTATATGAACCAAAATATTTAAAAATTTTAGAAAAAAGAAGTGATATAATCGCAAAAATCCCCTCACAGGGGAAAAAACGTGGACAAGTACATTGGTGGTCCCTTGTTTCCCTATGATATTAAAAAAAATCCAAAACGCCGCTTAGAAGAATACAAAAAAAGTTACAAAATAAGTTAAGATCTGTTGAAATATACGTGGCCAAATACGGGAAGCTTTACTGCGTTTCAATAAATTTTTAAATACGGTTTGATGTTGATAGAAAAAATAATAAAGTTCGGAAATTCAACTATGTCACCAACCAAATTGCAAACGTAAAAAAATTAGATTGTAAAGAAATTCTGAACGAAGTACTTGGCGAGTTCGTGATCATGATCTATACACTACGCTAATTTCATGGAAAAATTCTCGCCAAGTACTTCGTTCAGAATTTTTTTACAATCTAATTTTTTTACGTTTGCAATTTGGTTAGTGACATAGTTGAGTTTCCCAACTTTATTATTGTTTTCTATGAACATCAAACCGTATTTGAAAATTTATTGAAACGCAGTAAAGCTTCCCGTATTTGGCCACGTATATTTCAACAGATCTTAACTTATTTTGTACCTTTTTTTGTATTCTTCTAAGCGGCGTTTTGGATTTTTTTTAATATCATAGGGAAACAAGGGACCACCAATGTACTTGTCCACGTTTTTTTCCCCGTGAGGGGATTTTTGCGATTTAACATTACTACAGAAAACACAGAACAGAGCCATGCGTGCCATCTTGATGGTGAATATGTACATGCCGATTAGAGGGATGTTATATGTCCTAAATTTTATGAGCGTAAGACAGAGAATTAAATATAATGTGAGTGTGCTTATATATAAAATGAAAAATAGACTGACGCCGGAGTACCTCAACCATTACGTAAAAACTGTTAGCGAAACACACGGCTATAAAACAAGAAATAAGGATAAAATAGCGATAACCAGAACCAGAACAGTAGCAGGAGAAAAATCATTAGTGTATGAAGGTTTTAAAATGTACAACGACTTACCTTCCAGTATTAGAAATGCGGAGAATGTAGAACAGTTCAAGTGGAGGTTAAAAGAACATATGGTGGAAATTGGTGTGGATGAATGACAATGAAATGGATAGTTATTTTTTAAGCATAAGTATGTTTTAGTAATAAGAATATTGTATTCTCTGCAAACTATGCAGTTGTAGCTATAAGCTAAAAAACCGAAAAATTCCCCTAGGGAAAAAAAGGTTCGGACAAGTACATTGATGGTCCCTAGTTTTCTGATATCAGAAAAAGTGTAAAAAAAATTTCCACAAAAAAATAAGAGTAAAAAAACATTTCATATAAAAAAAAAGTGTAAAAATAAATTCCATATAAATGTGTAAAAAAATTTACATAAAAAAAATTCAAATAAAACGTGAGAAAATCTTAAATACACTACTCGAAAACATTGCAGACGTGAATAACCGAAAAGTCTCGCTTGAAAACATTTTAAAAACCGATACTCCATTCTTCTCATCTTATTATAAAGGAGGAATGACTAAATGAATTGGAAAAGTTTCCATCTAAGTTACGTACAGCATTAAAATTTATGATATCGTTTCGAGGCCAAGTATTTATTGGTATGTCGGAATGTTCATTCCTATGGGACGCATCAAGAACTTGAAACAGTTCTAATAAATCGAACCATAAAAAAATGATTAAACTTACTAAAAATGATTTCAACACAATTGAAAAAAATTCACAAATCAGCAAAAAACATGATATTAAAAAAAAATTTTATAAATCTGTAATTATTCTGTAAAGTGAACAAAAATCAAATAAAACGTAAGATCTTGAATACACCACTCGAAAACATTGCAGACGTGAATAACCGAAAAATCTCGCTTGAAAACATTTTAAAAACCGATACTCCATTCTTCTCATCTTATTATAAAGGAGGAATGACTAAATGAATTGAAAAAGTTTCCATCTAAGTTACGTACAGCATTAAAATTTATGATATCGTTTCGAGGCCAAGTATTTATTGGTATGTCGGAATATTCATTCCTATGGGACGTATCAAGAACTTGAAACAGTTCTAATGAATCAAAAAAGTTATCAAGTTACGTGCAGTACTAAAATATATTATATCAACTCGAGGCCAAGTATTTATTGGTAATTGCGAGTATTTATTCCTATGGGACGCATCAGAAACTTAAAATAGTTCTGTAGAATGAAAAAAATTACCATCTTAATTACGTCCAGCACTAAAAACTATGATATCAATTCGAGGACAAGTATTTTATTAGTAATTCGCAATTTTAACATTATGAAATCATAGGAGCTGAGAATACTCGTCCGGCTCAGAACGTTTTATCGAAATTACTAAAAAATCATGAACCATAAAAAACCCCAAAATCTTGCTTTCCGATGATTAGAACGATACCAACCCATTTGTTTTAAACATATTCTGGCCCAAGGAACAGTGAAGTCATGAGTTACTTTTCGACAGTAGAAACTTGTAAGGAATCTTCCTGCCCATGACTTTTTGGTAAAATAGCTAATCCCAAAAAATCACATCGAAGGGGAAGTCATTTGTTACTTTATGGTGGTAGAGACTTAAAATCGATTCGTCTCCGATTTTAAGGATCCCCTGATATCATTCACGACATTCGACGTCGATTGGATCGGTACAATTATGTTTAAATACTTGTTAAAAGTACTTGTCCAGCCCATCACTTTTTATTTAAATTGCTCATTCAAATCAAAATCAATCAAGTTGATCCATGTGTTAATTTGATGGAATAGTAATACCAGCCGCTACCGCGTCTCTTAATATACCCTGGTGGATCAGCGAGTCTCTGGAAAAAGTTCCGAATGAAGTACCAATTTGGACTCGGGATTTGGGACTCGAGTGGACGAGCAAGACTCACTAGTGAGTCCCCAATGGGACTTTTTTCCCCTTACTCGGTGGGAGACCAGAATTTTGTCAAAGGTCAGACGCAAAAAAAAGACCCTGCTCGGGACAATGATTCCTGATTTGGGACTCATGACGTCACAGGAAAAAGTCCCGAGTCCCAATTGGGACTATTTTTGAATTTTTTTGGGACTCGCTGATCCATCATGGTAAAAAGAAAATTTTCTTCGAATTCCAGGAAACGCTCGTGTCAAACTCAACGTTTGATAATGATTTTAACTTGATTAAATTATGTCCATAATCAACTCGAAAATTTCTTGGAATGCGACGTATTATCAGTTTTATGTTCTCAGCAATGGTATAAGTTGTTTCTTATACCGAATAGAATTTCTTCCCTAAAAGAAACGTAGAGTAAAAAATGCCGTCATTGCAATATAATTTAGGGGGCTACTGAATCAAATTGTGTACGTGAATGAACTCGATGATTTTTTAAAATGCGACTCATTATCAGTTTAATGTTCTCAGCAATGGTATAGGTTGTTTCTTATACCGAATAGAATTTTGTCCCTAAAAGCAACGAAGAGTAAAAAATGCCGTCATTGCAATATAATCTAGGGGGCTACTGAATCAAATTGTGTACGTGAGTCTGCAATAGTATAGGTTGCTTCTTATACGAAATAGAATTCTTCCGCGAATAGAAACGAAGAGTAAAAAATGCCGTCATTGCAATATAATCTGGGAGGTTGTCCTAGATAGCTATAAATTTCGATTGTACGAAGTTTATTATTTCATGAATGCACAATTAAATCCTTTGTATATTACAGGGAAGTTCCGTTAAATTTTTTTTACAATTGATGGAATTAAGTTAAAATACCTGAATGGATTTTTCTCAATTCTCTGATTTGTATTCCCCTGTTTCAAGAGCCCTGATTTTGATTTGAATGAGCAATTTGAATAAAAAGTGATGGGCCGGACAAGTACTTTTAACAAGTATTTAAACATAATTGTACCGATCCAATCGACGTCGAATGTCGTGAATGATATCAGGGGATCCTTAAAATCGGAGACGAATCGATTTTAAGTCTCTACCACCATAAAGTAACAAATGACTTCCCCTTCGATGTGATTTTTTGGGATTAGCTATTTTACCAAAAAGTCATGGGCAGGAAGATTCCTTACAAGTTTCTACTGTCGAAAAGTAACTCATGACTTCACTGTTCCTTGGGCCAGAATATGTTTAAAACAAATGGGTTGGTATCGTTCTAATCATCGGAAAGCAAGATTTTGGGGTTTTTTATGGTTCATGATTTTTTAGTAATTTCGATAAAACGTTCTGAGCCGGACGAGTATTCTCAGCTCCTATGATTTCATAATGTTAAAATTGCGAATTACTAATAAAATACTTGTCCTCGAATTGATATCATAGTTTTTAGTGCTGGACGTAATTAAGATGGTAATTTTTTTCATTCTACAGAACTATTTTAAGTTTCTGATGCGTCCCATAGGAATAAATACTCGCAATTACCAATAAATACTTGGCCTCGAGTTGATATAATATATTTTAGTACTGCACGTAACTTGATAACTTTTTTGATTCATTAGAACTGTTTCAAGTTCTTGATACGTCCCATAGGAATGAATATTCCGACATACCAATAAATACTTGGCCTCGAAACGATATCATAAATTTTAATGCTGTACGTAACTTAGATGGAAACTTTTTCAATTCATTTAGTCATTCCTCCTTTATAATAAGATGAGAAGAATGGAGTATCGGTTTTTAAAATGTTTTCAAGCGAGATTTTTCGGTTATTCACGTCTGCAATGTTTTCGAGTAGTGTATTTAAGATTTTCTCACGTTTTATTTGAATTTTTGTTCACTTTACAGAATAATTACAGATTTATAATTATTTTTTAAACATAATAATTTTCAGCAAGGTTCATGATTTTTTTATGGGATATTTTTTTACACTTTTTTTATGGTTTAATGTTTTTGCTCATTTGTCAACTTTTTTTTCAATTGTGTTGAAATGTTTTTCAGAAAGGTTCATGATTTTTTTTATGTAAATTTTTTTACACTTTTATATGGAATTTATTTTTACACTTTTTTTTTATATGAAATGTTTTTTTACTCTTATTTTTTTGTGGAAATTTTTTTCACACTTTTTCTGATATCAGAAAACTAGGGACCATCAATGTAATTGTCCGAACCTTTTTTTCCCTAGGGGAATTTTTCGGTTTTATATCACGTCTTTTTTCTCAAAAGTTCCACAATCTTGTTTCGCTGGCTATAGGATTTTGGATTAAACATCTATGAGTTATTTTGTTATTACATTTTTACATATTGTATGTTGATTGTAGCGATATGTCTAACGTTAAAATTGTATATTGTGAACTCTTTTCCGCACCACCACAGAGGGAAAGTTTTAGGCGCGTTTTTTTTAACGTGGTATCCCCGAGAGACCTAATCCACATCATATTACTTGCTAGTTCGTTGTGATTTCCGCCAAAGTTCGACAATTTTTGCAAGATGATATGACTAACCCGACTGGGATAATAGGTGATCAATGAAGATGAGATTCTACAAAAAAATAACAATGAACTCCCGATGCTGCATAAAGCAACTACAGTATCAGTAATATTCTAAATAACGTCGTTACCCTGACGAATCGCGACACCGAATACTGGGTGTCAACTATCCAATTTTAGAACGAATTTATGAGTGCTGATACTTACTGCGTTTAAAATTGTATTCCTAACCCAAACAGGATACCAATATTGGATACTGAAAATTGCAGTATCTTCGGTAGTGTCCGTTAAGAGTCATCCGGTTCCGATCTCCGAACGGAGGGTGTCGACACTCGGTTTAAGTGTTGACACTCTTAAATCCGTTCTTCAATCGGATACTTCACACTCAATAAAGCGACACCCAAGCAACACCAAAAATTTCGATTTTTCTATTGGTTAGGGTACCTGCTTCTGTTTGATGAGAAACATGTCACGTTTTCAAATAATAAAATTGGAATAACTGATGGTGGTATTTATCCCGAATGACCACTTTCGTAATTGATTCTCATAGGGCACCGGAGTATATTCTATCATATGCGTGATGTGATGAACTTTGAGAAATTTTTTCGGATTAACAAGTAGCGTGGCTCTGCAATCTAGAAATAAATATCCGATGCTGTTTCTCTTATATCGTTGTACACAACGCTACGTCGGATAAGCGTCCGATGGAAGTGAAAAGGTATAACAGAGAACCTGCAAAGTGAAATACATTTTGAAAAAACAATAATTATTCAATCAATTATCATGTAGTATTGCGGTGTATAAGTAAAGTAATTTTTTCCATGAGTTGGAGGTGACTTTATACTTCACTTTCGTTCAATAAATCTATAAAAATATGAAAAATGATTTTATGATAGATCACAAATATTCTAACTTCAACTGCGATGCTAAATTCATTCTCGAAGTAGGAAAAACATATAAGAATCTCTGGCGTTCCCAGGCCATGTTTTCTTTTGAATTGTTGTGTCATCAACGTTCATCCAGGACGAACGGCCATGTCGGATCATGCACGTATAATGACCTGTAGTAACATGTTTACCATGATGAAATATCGCGCTTATAACTTTAAATGTCTGCCCGCATAATTTAATCTTTGAGCTCGGCACAGCCTTGATTTTGCATTGTTTTTTTGTTCGCTTACCTGTTCTAGAATCAACTGCTGGTAACGCTAATCGAATTACCAGTATCTTTGAGACTGAGCTCAAAGAGTAGCGCACATCCCTATTCTGTTCAGAACAATTATCGCAAGGAGTATCAGCTGATTTCCATAGTGCTCAATTGCGATCAATTACTCCCTGAATAGTCCAGCAGCCACCATCTGATTTTTTTTGACAAATAACCAGCTGAAACTTCGTGAGACGGTTCCATTTGACGAGACGCCCAAGTCTTTCCTCTGTGAAAAATCTCGGAAGAGGTATCTATTTTAGTGCGCAAGCATGAAACGTGTCGATTTGGTAGGGTGCGGAAATTGTTCAAATAACACGAAAATTTTTGTTCGAATATAAAGATAATTCGATAATGATCGAAGAAAAATAATTGTCCTACGAATTCAATGGTTTGACTGGAGCGTTCTCCGCTCCGAATATGTAAAAATGAAGAGAGCATAAAATTTACGAATAACGAGCTGATTTTTTGTGTGAAGTTTAGTGAATATAGGTATAAAAAAATGGCCACATTGTCCTACAAATGTAGTGGAATGTTTTCCCTGTCCTACGCTTAGAAGTTGTCCCCTCCACCGAAACACTTTTTTCATTAATAACCGTAGGACAAAAATTACACATGTTAGGTGAGTGTATTCTTTGCCTAAATAACACAGTGTCCTACCAAAAAATAGGTATGTATCGCTAGTCCGACAAGAATATCGGAAATAGCATTTTTCGTTTTATTTAACAATAAAAACAATTGAAAAAATTAATGAATATATAGGGGATTATGGGGCAAAACGGACAGGGTTCCCGTTTTGCCCCATATGTCCGTTGAGATCCGGGGCAAAATGGACATTTCAAAATCTGAAATATTGTAAAATTCATAATTTTTTTTTTTAAGCCTAAATTACATTTTTACTCGAAAACAGCCTGAATTTATGTATTTTGAGGCAAATGGACACACGGGAGGCAAAACGGACACATGTAAATGTAAATTTTATAAAAAAATTTTTTCGGATCCAAACCATCTTCTGACCCTAAAATATCTTGAATTGTTGATTTCTATGGTGAAATGCACAAAAAATTCAAGTTTTAGAGCAAAATTTACACACGTCGAATCCGAAATTTTATAAATTTCATAAAATTTTGACGCCGATCCCGAACTACGTTCTACTCACTATTCATTCTCTTTTGGGACTTATTTGAAAACCAAATTTATAATCACGGTAAGAATATAAGGAAAAAAGGTTTTTTTTTTTCATTGGAGCAAATGAAATCTACATATTCGTAATTTTTTAATTTTTATTATTTCTGAGAGGCTGTGTCCGTTTTGCCCCAAAAATTTTTTTTTACGAAATCCGGGGAACTAGAACCGAAAATCGATTATGGACCTCCAATACAGTTCAAACCTCAATTATACTCCAGCACGATGGACCCAAAGTTCATTTTTTGCAAGACCGAAAAGCTTGGACCAAACGCGATCTCAAATTTGGCTCATTTTTTCTTTTTACATCCAAGGAATGGGGCCCAAGTGGTCCCAATCCTTTTCTTATATTACCGAGGTAGTACACCATTCGAAAAAAAACCATCTCAAACGTCTCACTTTCGAAAAATGTATTTTTTTCATTTTTTATATCTCCGAGAGGCTGCGTCCGTTTTGCCCCAAAAAATTTTTTCTACGAAATCCGGGGATCTAGGAACGAAAATCGATTATGGGACTCCAATACAATTCTAACATCAATTATATCCTAGCACGGTGGACCCAAAGTTCATTTTTTGCAAGAACGAAAAGCTTGGACCAAACGCGATCTCAAATTTGACTCATTTTTTCTTTTTACATCCAAGGAATGGGGTCCAAGTGGTCTCATTCCTTTTCTTATATTACTGAGGTGGTATTCCATTCGAAAAAAACCACTTCAAACGTCTCAATTTCGAAAAATGTAATTTTTCAATTTTTTATACCTCCGAGAGGCTGTGTCCGTTTTGCCCCAAAAAATTTTTTTTATGGAATTCGGGGAATTAGGACCGGAAATCGATTATGGGACTCCAATAATGTTCAAACATCAATTATACCCCAACACGGTGGACCCAAAGTTCATTTTTTGCATGACCCAAAAACATGGCCTAAATGTGATTTCAAGATTTGGCTCATTTTTTTTTCTTACATGCCGAGGAATGGGGTTCCAAGTGGTCCCGTTTCTTTTCTTATATTACCGAGTTGGCATTCCATTCGGAAAGAGTCGCTTCAAACGTCTCAATTACGAAAAAAAAAAATTTTAATTTTTTATACCTCCGAAAGGCAATGTCGTTTTGCCCCAAAAAATTTTTTTTCTCGAAATTCGAGAAACAACAGCTGGAAGTCAATTTTGGGGCTCAAATATAGTTGAAAGACCATATGCTCATCGATTAAATTGGCTTAAATCGTAAACATGTCCGTTTTGCCCCATAGTCCCCTATATTATTCGTCTTCGGAATCTGAGGTCGACGGTTCATCCGACTCGTCTTCAGAAT
Organism: Campoplex capitator; assembly: GCA_037576405.1. Lineage (NCBI taxonomy): Eukaryota > Metazoa > Arthropoda > Insecta > Hymenoptera > Ichneumonidae > Campoplex > Campoplex capitator. The sequence goes on along the minus strand of JARBWI010000403.1, from coordinate 55,003 downwards.
ATTGATGGTCGTCGCTATCGTCAAAAGAAATTTGGAGTAGAAAATATGTGTTCCTGAAAATGCATACCATTTTTTATGTAGAACAGCGGTAAAACTATGCTCTACACTTCATTCCGGATAGGAAAAAAATTGAGTCAAGTTGTTATTAATGAAAAAAGTGTTTCGGTGGAGGGGACAAATTCTAAGCGTAGGAAAGAACGGTCCTTACACGTGTTTCGTTTCATCGATTTACTCCAAACTACGAGAAATGCGTCGAATGAGTTTGGAGTAGAAAATATGTGTTCCTGGAAATACATACCATTTTTTATGTAGGACAGCGGTAAAACTGTGCTCTACACTTCATTCCGGACAGGACAAAATTTTAGTCAAGTTGTTATTAATGAAAAAAGTGTTTCGGTGGAGGGGACAACTTCTAAGCGTAGGACAGGGAAAACACTCCACTACATTTGTAGGACAATGTGGCCATTTTTTTATACCTATATTCACTAAACTTCACACAAAAAATCAGCTCGTTATTCGTAAATTTTATGCTCTCTTCATTTTTACATATTCGGAGCGGAGGACGCTCCAGTCAAACCATTGAATTTGTAGGACAATTATTTTTCTTCGATCATTATCGAATTATCTTTATATTCGAACAAAAATTTTCGTGTTATTTGAACAATTTCCGCACCCTACCAAATCGACACGTTTCATACTTGCGCACTAAAATAGATACCTCTTCCGAGATTTTTCACAGAGGAAAGACTTGGGCGTCTCGTCGAATGGAACCGTCTCACGAAGTTTCAGCCGGTTATGTGTCATAAAAAAAATCAGATGGTGGCTGCTGGACTAGAAGGGTTAATGTTGTATGCGTGTTGAACACGTCTATGGTCAAGAGATTTCTATGTTCCTCTGTTAAAGTACTCGTATATCCGCAGGCTTTACAAAGAATTTTTTTCAGAAGTTGACATTGTACAAGTGCCCTGATGGATGGCACAACTTGACATACAGCATTGAAAAAATGTGATGCATCTCGTTGAATAGATTGAATGAATTCATCACCGATAAATTTTCGAACTTCATTTAAAGCGATAGGGGGGTTATTCTTCGTTTTTTTAATTTCCAATGCAATGGACAGAGGTAGACAATCATTCGTTTTCTGAACCAATTTTACAATAGACTGACAGTTTAAAAGACATTGAATGACACTATTAGCATAACAAGATATCCCATCAGTGTTCAAAAACCCGGTAATAATATTTTCCGGCCGATTACATGTTATGTCGTCCTGTATTTGCACATCTGTAATTCCTTTGGGCAGGGCCCAAATGACATCTCGTGTTTTAGGTCCACGAGTGTCTGGAATTTTTATGTCGTCAAGATCGGGTCGATACAACTTTCTTAACCTATTGTACTCACTAATGCACAAGGGATTGGCATGAATCGAAAATGGGTCGAAATTTATTAGATGTAAACCATCGAGAGAAGTTACTCGTGACAGACCTACATAAATTTGGCCACAGCTGAATATGGAGTTTCCGCAATCCATAACAACATATTTTAAACTCAATCCTTGACTTTTATGGAACGAAATAGCATAACTAACACATAAAGGAAATTGTCTCCTAGTTACGTATACGCCGTCCATAACTTCGAACTTAACAGTTACACGCTCTATATCGTATTGCGCACCATTGACGAGTTTGATTGTGACTTTCTCAATCGCACTTTATTTGTCCGAAAATTCGGAAACTGAAAGTACCTCGCCGATTGTTCCATTCACGAGACCTGTTGTGACATCGATATTCCGTCGAAGCATAACTTTTGCACCGATTTTTATGGGAATAACTCTAGCAAGCCCTGCCGTTTGACTTATGTCATCCTCCCATCTGTGTAAAATCTTTGTAACCCTAGACTTGAAGGATGGTTTATCGATTAAATCTTCAGCTGTTAAATTAACTTCCTTTGACGCGATCCGATCTAGCATCGCCTCATTCAATACATCACACATTCGATTTGTAGGCATCAAGCAAACTACGTCCGTTGGTAGTTTACTTATAAAATCGCATAATACGCTAATTCTATCAGGAATATTTGAAGATGTCAATTCAATTTTTCGTGACTCCAACATCTGCACACTTTCGGTATCTATGCAACCCAAGCGGATTTTTGGGAGCATTTCTCGATACGATGAATCATTTTTTTGACGCATGTTAATAGTTAGTTCATCGTACTTAAATAAATTGCCCCACAGATCTGTGGTACCCAACGATCCAATCAATTTTTCAACCTTATCTTTCGAAAGTTTCATGAACACTGGTTCTTCCCGAACGGGTGGTAACTGTAAAAGATCACCAAAAACTATGATGTGTTTTTTTCCGAACCAACCATCTTCAACGTCAGCGGTGTTGAAAATTTCGGTTAATCTAAGGTGAATGTACATCAAAGTGATGTTTGAGACCATGGATATTTCGTCAATAATGATAAGGTCAACGTTTTTTAAATTGTCTCTAATGACTTCTAAAGCTGCATCCGACAGCTCCTTATATTTTGGTGTTTTATTATGTTCAACAACGTCATAAACGGTCATAAACAACGGATACCCCAACAATCTATCTGCTGCTTCGAGTGAACCACATTCTCGATTATTTAATGCACGTAATCCAATATTCCATAGCCGACTGGCTACAGATTTTGTGCTGTTAGTTTGTTCGAAAGTCTCTCTGACATGTGTTTTTTCTGATTTTGACATATACTTGGTAAGATACCGAGCTAAGGATGACGATTTTTCTCCTACAAATGAGATGTCCATATTACCCTCCCATACCGTTAATACAGTAGGGTTGTAGTAATTTATGTTAACTTTGTCAAGACTACGGGGATTATCATATGATTGGCATTTTGATTTTGAATTTCGCATCCCAGCAATCGAGGTTTGAACATCTCTGATAATCCATTCGTTAGTCACCGGTTTTGGGAATGCAAAACGATAAACTTTACGAGTACCACCCTTACCTTTCTCTCCAACCGATTGACTACGCAAATTCGAAGTGAAAAAACGTTGCCGAGGCTTGTGTCAAGGGCAATGAGGATTTTTTTTCTGCTACTTCAGTTTGTTTTGCCCATGTAAAACTGAAAATCTTGAGAGGATTTCGATTTTGAACCGGGATATGAATTTCGGCTTATAACATTAAATTTCGTGATAAAAACTCGTTTTATCACGAAATTGGAAGTGAAGAAATGTTGCCAAGGCTTGTCTAAAGGGCAATGAGGATTTTTTTTCTGTTACTTCAGTTTGTTTTGCCCATTTGAGACTGAAAATGATGAGAGAATTCCGATTTTTCACCAAGATATGAATTTCAGCTTGAAACATTGAATTTCGTGATAAAAACTCGTTTTTTCACGAAATTGAAAGTGAAGAAACGTTGCCGAGGCTTGTCTCAACGGCAATGAGGATATTTTTTCTGTTACTTCAGTTTGTTTTGCCCATTTAAGACTGAAAATCTTGAGAGAATTCCGATTTTCCACCAAGATATGAATTTCGGCTTATAACATTGAATTTCGTGATAAAAACTCGTTTTTTCACGAAATTGAAAGTGAAGAAACGTTGCCGAGGCTTGTCTCAACGGCAATGAGGATATTTTTTCTGTTACTTCAGTTTTTTTTGCCCATTTAAGATTGAAAATCTTGAGAGGATTTCGTTTTTTAACCGGGATATGAGTTTCGGCTTATAACATTGATTTTCGTGATAAAAACTCGTTTTTTCACGAAATTGGAAGTGAAGAAACGTTGCCGAGGCTTGTATCAAGGGCAATGAGGATTTTTTTCCTGCTACTTCAGTTTGTTTTGCCCATTTGAGACTGAAAATCTTGAGAGGATTTTGATTTTTAACCGGGATATGAATTACGGCTTATAACATTGAATTTCGTGATAAAAACTCGTTTTTTCACGAAATTGGAAGTGAAGAAACGTTGCCGAGGCTTGTGTCAAGGGCAATGAGGATTTTTTTTCTGCTACTTCAGTTTGTTTTGCCCATGTAAGACTGAAAATCTTGAGAGGATTTCGATTTTGAACCGGGATATGAATTTCGGCTTATAACATTAAATTTCGTGATAAAAACTCGTTTTATCACGAAATTGGAAGTGAAGAAATGTTGCCAAGGCTTGTCTAAAGGGCAATGAGGATTTTTTTTCTGTTACTTCAGTTTGTTTTGCCCATTTGAGACTGAAAATGATGAGAGAATTCCGATTTTTCACCAAGATATGAATTTCAGCTTGAAACATTGAATTTCGTGATAAAAACTCGTTTTTTCACGAAATTGAAAGTGAAGAAACGTTGCCGAGGCTTGTCTCAACGGCAATGAGGATATTTTTTCTGTTACTTCAGTTTGTTTTGCCCATTTAAGACTGAAAATCTTGAGAGAATTCCGATTTTCCACCAAGATATGAATTTCGGCTTATAACATTGAATTTCGTGATAAAAACTCGTTTTTTCACGAAATTGAAAGTGAAGAAACGTTGCCGAGGCTTGTCTCAACGGCAATGAGGATATTTTTTCTGTTACTTCAGTTTTTTTTGCCCATTTAAGATTGAAAATCTTGAGAGGATTTCGTTTTTTAACCGGGATATGAGTTTCGGCTTATAACATTGATTTTCGTGATAAAAACTCGTTTTTTCACGAAATTGGAAGTGAAGAAACGTTGCCGAGGCTTGTATCAAGGGCAATGAGGATTTTTTTCCTGCTACTTCAGTTTGTTTTGCCCATTTGAGACTGAAAATCTTGAGAGGATTTTGATTTTTAACCGGGATATGAATTACGGCTTATAACATTGAATTTCGTGATAAAAACTCGTTTTTTCACGAAATTGGAAGTGAAGAAACGTTGCCGAGGCTTGTGTCAAGGGCAATGAGGATTTTTTTTCTGCTACTTCAGTTTGTTTTGCCCATGTAAGACTGAAAATCTTGAGAGGATTTCGATTTTTAACCGGGATATGAATTTCGGCTTATAACATTGAATTTCGTGATAAAAACTCGTTTTTTCACGAAATTGGAAGTGAAGAAACGTTGCCGAGGCTTGTCTAAAGGGCAATGAGGATTTTTTTTCTGTTACTTCAGTTTGTTTTGCTCATTTGAGACTGAAAACAATGAGAGAATTCCGATTTTTCACCAAGATATGAATTTCAGCTTGAACCATTGAATTTCGTGATAAAAACTCGTTTTTTCACGAAATTGGAAGTGAAGAAACGTTGCCGAGGATTGTCTGAAGGGCAATGAGGATTTTTTTTCTGTTACTTCAGTTTGTTTTGCCCATTTGAGACTGAAAATAATGAGAGAATTCCGATTTTTCACCAAGATATGAATTTCAGCTTGAAACATTGAATTTCGTGATAAAAACTCGTTTTTTCACGAAATTGGAAGTGAAGAAACGTTGCCGAGGCTTGTCTAAAGGGCAATGAGGATTTTTTTTCTGTTACTCCAGTTTGTTTTGCCCATTTGAGACTGAAAATCTTGAGAGGATTTTGATTTTTAACCGGGATATGAATTTCGGCTTATAACATTGATTTTCGTGATAAAAACTCGTTTTTTCACGAAATTCGAAGTGAAGAAACGTTGCCGAGGCTTGTGTCAAGGGCAATGAGGATTTTTTTTCTGCTACTTCAGTTTGTTTTGCCCATGTAAGACTGAAAATCTTGAGAGGATTTTGATTTTTAACCGGGACATGAATTTCGGCTTATAACATTGAATTTCGTGATAAAAACTCGTTTTTTCACGAAATTGGAAGTGAAGAAACGTTGTCGAGGATTGTCTGAAGGGCAATGAGGATTTTTTTTCTGTTACTTCAGTTTGTTTTGCCCATTTGAGACTGAAAATAATGAGAGAATTCCGATTTTTCACCAAGATATGAATTTCAGCTTGAAACATTGAATTTCGTGATAAAAACTCGTTTTTTCACGAAATTGGAAGTGAAGAAACGTTGCCGAGGCTTGTCTAAAGGGCAATGAGGATTTTTTTTCTGTTACTCCAGTTTGTTTTGCCCATTTGAGACTGAAAATAATGAGAGAATTCCGATTTTTCACCAAGATATGAATTTCAGCTTGAAACATTGAATTTCGTGATAAAAACTCGTTTTTTCACGAAATTGGAAGTGAAGAAACGTTGCCGAGGCTTGTCTCAACGGCGATGAGGATTTTTTTTCTGTTACTCCAGTTTGTTTTGCCCATTTGAGACTTAACATAATGAGAGAATTCCGATTTTCCACCAAGATATGAATTTCGGCTTATAACATTGAATTTCGTGATAAAAACTCGTTTTTTCACGAAATTGGAAGTGAAGAAACGTTGCCGAGGTTTGTGTCAAGGGCAATGAGGATTTTTTTCCTGCTACTTCAGTTTGTTTTGCCCATGTAAGACTGAAAATCTTGAGAGGATTTCGATTTTTAACCGGGATATGAATTTCGGCTTATAACATTGATTTTCGTGATGAAAACTCGTTTTTTCACGAAATTGGAAGTGAAGAAACGTTGCCGAGGCATGTCTAAAAGGCAATGAGGATTTTTTTTCTGCTACTTCAGTTTGTTTTGCCCATTTAAGACTGAAAATCTTGAGAGGATTTCGATTTTTAACCGGGATATGAATTTCGGCTTATAACATTGATTTTCGTGATAAAAACTCGTTTTTTCACGAAATTGGAAGTGAAGAAACGTTGCCGAGGCTTGTCTCAACGGCAATGAGGATTTTTTTTCTGTTATTTCAGTTTGTTTTGCCCATTTGAGACTGAAAATAATGAGAGAATTCCGATTTTTCACCAAGATATGAATTTCGGCTTATAACATTGAATTTCGTGATTAAAACTCGTTTTTTCACGAAATTGGAAGTGAAGAAACGGTGCCGAGGCTTGTCTCAATGGCAATGAGGATTTTTTCCTGTTACTTCAGTTTGTTTTGCCCATTTAATATTAATATAATTCATAAGAACTAACCGTCCAAGATTACTGAAGTGTTTGAACGGTGCGGTCACTTCCAAAACATTTAGAAGCATGTCCATGGTCGATGGAAAATTCTTACTCATCGCTGCTGTCGCTTTGACAGATTTACTACTTTTCTTGTATACAAGATTTGGACCTAAGATCGGATTTTCTCCTGCCGGAGCTTCCAGATATTCTTCCTGATATGTGAGCATCGGGGGAGGATTTAAGGAAACTCTTCTCATTAGAGGCTATGCGACAAATATGAAATATCAGTTAGTTCTTTATTACAATGGTTGAAAAACTATTATTGGCTTCGCTAAACAAATGATGAATCATCAGAGGCTATGCGACAAATACGAAATATCAGTTAGTTCGTTATTAATATAATTCATATGAACTAACCGTCTAAGATTACTGAAGTGTTTGAACGGTGCGGTCACTTCCAAAACATTTAGAAGCATGTCCATGGTCGATGGAAAATTCTTACTCATCGCTTCTGTCGCTTTGACGATGAGGATCCCAATATTATCTTCGACCCATTTGAGCGCATTGCAATAGTACTTGATAGCTTCGTCGTATTTCTTGTCGGAACGTTGCAAAAGATCGTGAACGTGCCAACGAACGTCGGACTGTAGATCGTTTCTGAGCAGACCCCATCCGACATGAATGTAAACCTTTTCCTTGCGTCCTAACTAGATTTTTTATGGCCAAGGGTTCTGATTTTGTATATGCGCGCTGAATTTTATAAATATGCATTCCACTAGATGATCCATAAAATGATAAACGTTTTATTTATTAATCCCGCACTTCGTGAATCGAAACTCCGTTTGTTTAAACCGATTATTCGATTAATCCCGCACTCCGTAACGTCGGAACTCCGTTTTTTAATATAACCATCAAACACTGACACACGGTATTGTTTCATATATAATGAAAATAAACGTTTTTTTTATTGATTCCGCACTTCGTACCATCGAAACTCCGTTTGTTTATACCGATTATTAGATAATTATAATCCCGCTCTTCGTAACGTCGAAACTCCGTTTGTTCATAACCATCAAACACTGACATATGGTATTGTATATATAGACATAGACATCAAGAACTTTATTCCGCTGGATTGGTACAGCGAGTGTAGTGACCAATCGCAACTCGCTACTTTTGTCGCCGGGACACGAAGCTTCTATATCCATAGAAATGGGTTATAGCTGGCATCAAGAGGCCTTTGATGGTGTTGTATACAGACGTATTAAACCATGAATGTGTTAGTAACTTTTGCATAATCTTGAGTCCGTGCAAAGTTTTTTCTCAGCAATTATGCGACCGATCATGCTGATTTTGGGCGCAATCGAAAGAGAATTTCTTAATTAGCTGAAAGTTCGGTTTTAAGTTCCAAAAATGGCTTCTGAGCTTCGTAATTCAAGAAAATGACTCGCCGATTTTACCACCACCACTGCGAAAAGTTTTGTTTCGAGAAAGTATAGTCTCGGCGAGCCTCGGGCCAGCAGACGACAGGGCTGTCAATGTACTTGTCTCGAGACTCTACCGAGTCTCTTGATAAAACGAATCAATCAATCAATCTTTCTCTCTCTCTCTCTTTCATAAGTAATCTTACTGCCATCAGTTCCCTGTATCGGGATCAGTGTCAATACTTATAAATATTAATCTATGCAATTTTCACATGAACTATATATGAGGTATTCCACGTCAAACCGGCCGACTTTTTCCCTGCCCCTCGCCGATTTGGTTAATTATTTTTTATATGATTATACGAAGTCTAAAAGACACCCTGGAATTTTTTCAGATTTTTCTGAACCAGTCTAGACTTGTTTGAAGACATGTTTCATGACAGATGGCATCAAATTAACTGCGGTAAAGTGATTCTCTGAAGGGTTGGAAAGCATGAAAAATACACTTACTTGTAAAAATTTAACGACTTCTTCACCGTCGACGTTCATCAAAGCAGTTAAAGATTCTTGTACATCTGTCAGAGTTGAGGCCCAATTTAACAAACCCAGCAAATCCACATTTTGGGTCAATTTTGTCGAGCAAACGTTCGTTGCGATCAGGAAACTGTCTTTCGTGGCTAAACTCAAGGAGCCTATCGATGGTTTTTTTTCTACGCACATATCAGCCTAAATGTGATAAACAAGGACTCGTTATAAAAGATACATTGTAAAATACATAAGGTATGAAAGTGCATGAATGAAAACACAGGTGAGCATCGATCAACGAATGCTAATCTGACTGTATGCTTCGAGTCACCCTGCATAACTGAGCTCAGGTAATTCATTACACAACTGTTAAATTGGAGATGAATAATAGATTGATACAAAAGAAAAATTCATTTTTACCGGCTCTTACCGTTGTTTTCTTTAGGTTTTAGTAAAAAAAAATTCTGTTATAAAGAGAACTTGATTGGTTAGTTTTCGGAGGTGACTATCTCGACTTTTGGATATTTTTAATTCATACAGTGAGGGACAAAAGTATTCATACAGGGGACGAATTTCCATAAAATGAGAAAATTTTTTTTTAAATAATTCATTTTCTCAAACGTACGCGATTTTATTTCATGCCGTGACGCAAACATATATATAGAATCGGATGTGTTACCTTGTGTTTCGTGACTAATATTGAAAAAGGTCGCCATTGTGGCAAGGACAACAGTATTCATACACTATAAGTTTACGATGCAACATTGTAAACAAACACGTGTGAACAGGATTATTTGGTGTGACTGGTTGTTTGTGAAGCTTTTTGTTCAGTGTCAAACGCATTGTCAGTTTAATGATTTGATTCGACGTGTTAATTGAGAAGTATGAGGAGAAAAGGTAACGAAACGAGTTTAACCGAAAGAAAGATAATATTACATTTATGTAAGGGGTATCTCATGTCAAGTAGGCCACCTTGAAAATTTTTATTTTTTGATTTCGCTCAATTTTTTTCCTATTGTTGTATCCATCAAAAGAATCTGTCTTGATTTTTTCAAATTTTTTAAGTGAAACTTCTATAGCGACAGTTTTTATTTTCAGCATGCCACCAAAAAGCGTCACAAAATGTTAGATGTAGATTCAACTATTTTTGAGACTAGTTTTATCATCGCAAATTTTTTCCTTATATTTTTTCCTTAATTTTTTAATATTTTTTTTTAATGAAATATTTGTTTGCTGGCACAGTAAGCCATTCAAAAATGTAATTTCGTTACATCCAATAATTTTCGATCGTAATTAACTTAAGGTTTGCATTCTAAACTTAGGTTCGAATGCGGACTATGTTAGAGTTAATATTAAGAGCTCAAATTTTCAGGGGATTTTTTTTCATTAATTTGGAAGCATTTGAGCCCCTGCGAGCAAAGAAATTCGAAAACACCCTCGTTAAGGACCACTCTATTATAGCATAATAATTCGGGAAAAATAAAAAAATTAGATCGTCAACGACTCTCCAGTATTCTCCATATTAGAATTGTAAGCAACCCAACTTGGCAACTTCACGGTTCTCACAATTTTCAACCGGAAATTGAAACTTTTTTGTAATATTACTGTGTTGAAAACCTGATGAGGTATGATTTTCTATTTTTTACCAAATTCTTATCATCCCATTTATCAGAATCCAGATTTTTTAACGACTAATCTTGGATTTTGAGAAAGAAAAACCGTGTTCACGGCTCTTCCGGTCGATTTTTTGCTATATAGACGTGTATTCGGTGCCTCAAAATGCTTGAATTTTCAATTTTATTGCGAAATAACTAGGTAGTAAATTTAGTCGAAATTTCGCCAGTAGACGCGTAAAATATTCATCTTCTTCATATAAAAATTCCAGGTCAGAATCTTGAATTTGACCTGATGATCGATCATCGTTAAGGAAAACATGTTCCGGAAGTATTTACCCAAAAGTTTCCACTTCACGCTCCGACATTGCGAGCAGATCCGTCCGCGCCGCTAACCCAATTTCAAAGAACGAGTCACTGTAACAAACTTGTATATAAAATTTCAGTTGTATTCTATTCAAAAGTAAGAACTCGAAAATATTTGTACTACAACAATTTAGAATGCTAAATATTTCTACTTTCCAGAAAATATCCAAACTTAGTAACTGAAAAAAAATGAAATTTTGATGCGTTGTTCTACAGTGCTATCAATTCGGAAATAATTAAATAACCTTTGGATACATGAGATAATTTACTTGCTATTCACAGTCTTTCCTTCTGCGTGTCTGTATTTTTTTTTTTTTTATTATAAAGTTTTCCAAAAAAGCTCGATTTCTTTCGATGAATTTGCGTAAATAATCTCGTCGGTGTTTCACCTGACTTTTCTTGTAAAGTAATGGGAGCAGTTTGTCTACGCCCCGCAAACTTATTCTCTGAGCATTCTCCGCTCCATCTTTGAAAACTTCCACCAGCCCAACAATAAGACGCCCAAAAATTTCGGGCACATCACAAATTTTTTTTTCATATTTCGTAATAACGCTACGAATGCAACCCGTCATTTTCAATGGCGTAATGATTACTGGAGAAAGCGAAGAATCAGTTTAGAACACCTTCGTTTGTCTTTCTCTATCAGCAACCCCAATATCATCTATAATGCTGAAGTTTGTAACGATGCAAAGGGACGAAATGATTGAAACGGAACCACTGTAGATGTAAGTAATACATAATGATAGTGAATTCGTTTGAGTAATTTTGTGGCTTTGCAGCGTTACAGATGATTTTGGGCTGCTAACAGGAAAAGACGAATAAACGTGTTATCAACAGACCCTTTGCTTTCCCGACTCATGATTTTACCATCGAAAATGATTAGATATATTCGCGGTGTAGTCACAAAATACGAAAAGCATATTCCAAATATGCCGTTGAAGATTTTGAGAAGCGAGCGAAAAGCACAAGGAGCATAAGTTTGCGGGGCGTCAACAAACTGCTGCCCCTCATGTATAAAAAATTTGAACTGCTTCACAAGCGGCACTGTTTGCAAAAATTTATCGATGGGAATCGTTTTTTTTTTTTTTATAAAACTTTATTGAAAAATAAAATTTCCCGACCCTCGGAAGGGAACACTGTGAATAATAAGTGAATTATTTTATGCATCCAAATCTTTTTTACCATCGACGAATAGATTTTACTGTAAGATAGCGGTTCGAAATTTCATTTAGTAAATTTTTTTTTTTCTATATTTGATCGGATCCTTTATTGTTGTATTGATGATTCCTGAGAAGTGAAAATGTATAGAATTTGAAATTGTTGTAGTACAATTATTTTCAAACCCTTACTTTTATATAGACTACTCCCTGAACTAAATACAGAAGAATTTTGACTAATTCTCTTCCCTCGAATTAGCTCGAAACGAATGTTTTTTTTTGCAGTAACTCCTTTTTTGAATTCGAGTTGGCAGCCTGAACGGATTTGCTCGCCGGGGCGGTGGGTGCAGTCGAAACCATTGGGCAAATACTTACAAATAAAATTTTTCTCAATGAATTCGATTCCATCATAAGTTCGATTGGAATTATCTGAAAAATGTGAAAGAGAGAAGTAATTTTACCTCCATTCCATTTAATGATGCACTCAGAGAAAAATATGATATTATGAAGGAGGACGAGTCGTTCAGGTGGTTCGTCGAAGAAAGAACTAAGGTAAAAGAGTGCTCTTATTTTCGAGAAAATTTGTATTCAAGAACTTACGACCGATATCTCGAGAATCTTGAGAAAATGAACGAACTCTTTGAATCACATTTGGAGTTTGATTCAAGACCGCTATCATCGTCATCGTTTTCTCAAACAATACCTCAATCAACTATTTGTCATGCACCTCGTCTTCCACGAATCGATTTACCAAAATTTAACGGAAATCTCTCTGATTGGCTTCCGTTTTGAGATCTTTTTGTCTCTCTGGTTATTTCCAATCAAGCAATCTCACCGGTTGAAAAACTTCAATATCTCACGTCAAGCTTTCAAGGATCTGCGGCACATCTCCTCAAAAATACTGCATTAACTGCGGATAACTTTCAAAAATCATGGGACGCTTTGGTCTCATTCTATGAAAATAAGAGGCTATTGGTCAATTCTGCATTGCAGTCTCTGTTTTCGATTAAAAAATTAACCAAGGAGTCAGCCTCTGACATTGAGTACCTCTACACATCAATTATGCAAGTTTATCGAACTTTAGAAACACTCAATCGGCCGATTCAAGCTTGGGACGATATTCTCGTATTCATGATAACTCAGAGACTAGATTCAGAGTCCATTAAAGCATGGGAAAATTGCTTGGGATCATCAAAGGAACCGCCAAAATGGGAGCAATTGCGAGATTTTCTTTTGACAAGGATGCTATCGTTGCAAGCTGTGGAGAAATCCCAGGCTTTTTGGCAACCATTTCAGTCTCGTTCACCAGCTCGATCCCACTTCACAGGAACAAATGAAAATTCGAAAAACGAATTTAATCGAAATAGGTCTTTTCCGTTATGCTCTGAAAATCATTACATTGCAAATTGCTCTCGCTATCAGCAACAAACACCAAAACAACGAAAGGAAATCATCACTCAAAAGGGGTGTTGTTTTAATTATCTTGGCTACCATCAAGTGAGTAAATGTAAATCGACCAGAAGATGCAACCGATGTGGTAAGACACATCATTCTTCGCTACACGTTCAAGAAAACGTTTTCCATCCCCTTCCTAGTTCAACCAATTGTGTCAACAGTAATGATCACGCCTCAACCGATCATCTCGAAAATAAATCCGTTAACTAAAAATTTCAATAAAAAGACTCCAATTTTCTTTGAGTTGCTATATGTAATGTTTATTGTTGACGAAACTTTCAAAACATATCGGACTTTTTTCACATATTATTGATAGTTTTTCCTGCAGCATTCAATTTTTTTTTAATTAAAAAATAAAAAGGTGGAAACGTTGAGAAGTATTTCAAATTTGGGTGAATATTTACAATTCGTTCTGACAGGATTAGGCAAGCGGCGACGGTGTTCTTCTACTACTTGTAAAATATATCGCAGTTGTTCCACGCTACTGCATTGAGCAATGTCGTTCAATACCCCTTAAATTTGTAAAAATCGAAAATTTTCTTATAACTTTCATGATTAGATCACAGTGATAGATCTATCTCGAGAAAGTCATAAAGCAAATCGAAATTTTCACAAAGTTTCTTTTGATTGCTTATTTATAGTACAAAAAAGTTATCGACTTGTTTTTTACTCATTGATTACTCTCCAAATTCACTTTTATTATCGAATTCTAATATTTGATTTGCGAACGACTTCCTTCATGTGGACATAGCACTGTGATCTAACCATGAGAGTTATCAGGGGAATGTGGATTTTTTTAAAAGTCCAAGTGTTGTTAGTGATGTTGCCAAACGTGGAATTGCCTTAATAGAGGGTGTTGTGTCCGCGAAGACCGTCACGAAGGGACGAGTTATCAAGGACTATTATTTGAGGGATTAAGGCCTACAATAATTGCCGAACGAAGAATGAGGAACAATTCCAATACGTAGTAAAAGTCGTACAAGCACATCGTCGATGTCTTCCGGATTGTGAAAAAAAATCTGAAAGAGATCCGTTTTTTCATACCGAGTATATTTTTTTCGATTGTCGTACGCTGGTTGTTTTTACGAGCCACACTCTGACTGCACAAGCATGACTGTTATTTCATTTTTCAAACTTGAAAAAAAGCATTAAGAATTACGTTGTAACTTAATAAAGATTGGAGTCTTTTTATTGAAATTTTTAGTTAATAGAACGATTTGTTTGACGGAAATCGCAATTTTCCTTTAAGGAATGAGCTCGTAATGCAGCAATTCGATTTTTCAATTATCTACGAACTTGATTTTATAGAAATGCACATGATTTTCAAGAAAAGTCCCATAAAATTTTGTGATGAGTTCGATAGTTTCGCCGGAAAAGTGAAAAAATCTTAAAACTGACTACAAAGTCAACTTTAACCATAAATATCTTCCGAAAGAGTTGATTTATCGTAAAACGATAAGAGATCTTTTTGATAGTGCGTTTGAATCCCTACAAAAACCCGCCTGTGGCACTATGCTACGATCACGCGTTGGCGAGGTATGAAATTCAGAAGCAGCAAGCGATGTCTTTCCCGTGTTATTTAAATGGGAAATACAAAATAGCGATGAGCGACCTCTAATAAATTTTTTTAAGGGCTCAAATTTTAACAGGCTTCTTTTTTTACCTTACTGCAACTATCGAAACGTACCCATTGGGAAAAAAAAAATATCGGTTTTTTTTTAACCACCCTACTATGTACAGCCACGGGGAATGAAATCCCAGTGAAATTGAGCACTGTCGAATAGTGGGGGTATGAAGAAGCACGATCGCTGTGACTGTTTAATGGATGGGGGGGAGCCACCGCAGCCCATGCAAAACACGCATTGTCTCGTCATTTTACATTCACAACTGCTTTCTTCGAATTTATGTCCCTCGGCAGCCTCATGTCACAACCCGCACTCAATGGTTTATATTTGTTTATATTCGCAGCTAGATCAAGAGACGCGGTAGCGTCTCGACGCCAAGTATTAAAAGAAAAATAAAAGAAAAGTTTGAATAAACGGAAAAGAAAAAGCCAGCGCGAGGCCTACCGCACTCTTATATACTCGAATATGCCGGTTTTATGACGTCACGGCGTTTTTAAACCGTTCTGACGGACGAACCGTTTGGTCAAAAAATTTGAATTTTCGTGACGATTTTTTTTCGATTTTTCTCTTTCTATTGGTCTTTGTTGCATGTAAATCCGTCCAGCCAATCTTGAGATCTGATGATTTAGCGAAATAAAATCGAACATTTCGGGATACTCTGCTTTCTTGGGAGCAGACAGGCGTAAGTCACGCTCGAATGGGCGGGACATACGTCCTTTTAATAATAATGGACATTTCTCTGCTTCGCGTCACCTAGTCTCCGCTAAACGAGGCTACCCCCACTTCTCGCGCGCCGCTGAGTGAGAGAGACAGCACGCGGCTGCGCGTTCCCTCTTCCTCGGCATGGCGCGTTCTCTCTCGTTCGCGTTTCTCAACGCGTAGACGATACCGGCATGTATTGCCGTCTACGCGCGCTCTATTCGCGCGCAATGGTTATTTTATAATGAAGGTCGCGTCTTTTAATACTTGGCGTTCTTTTTTTACTTTTTAAAAAGTTTTTTTTAATATACGAGCTAATGTCCACCCACTGTCACGTTCTTGAAACTCATCGAGCAATGCCAATGTAGGCTCGACAATTCGCTGTGTATACCATACACTCAGGTCGGATGTTCAAAAATGTTCAACATTTCGCGTATTTATGCTTTTATACATGTGTTTGTCACCTGCGGTGAATTCACCATTGAATAATGTATTCACCATTCTATATCATTATAATTGTATTCATGTTCCTCAATGGAATCTCGCACTTTTTGAATTACTAATTCACATGCATCTGAGAGGAATAGACGTGGGTGATTGTGACTTCGATTGTTCACTGCACCAGTTGGCAAACGATTTGTGAACGCGCTCTTCGTCTCTCACCAGGTCATTCCATTATGATTACCCGCACCAATGTGTATGAAACGTTGAGTTGCCGTATGTTTTAAGCCCTCTAAACGCAAGATTTGTGCTGCTACATATTGGTCAAATCCGAGTCTCAATTGGATACGTTTGACTCGGGATTCCACTTTTATCGCATCGATTAACTCATCACACTTTTTTTCCCACTCTGTATATTCTTTTATAGAATTAACCAATGCGGCTTCCTCGTGCATCGATTTTTGTGCATCCTTATAAGCCATGGTGAAGAAAAAAAAGAGGGTTGAGATGCAAGCCGAACAACAGCCCAACTAAGGCTGTGATAAATTTTGTTGGTCCTCCCAATAATAACTTTTTTTTTCTCTATATCACAGAAAAATGTTTTTCAAAATGACGAGAAGTCGAACAAAGCCATGGAGGAGGAGGAGGTCATGTGAGATCTTCGAGCGTTTCGACTCTTTTGGAATATTGAAGAAGAAAACAGTTTATCGACAAAGACTTCTGATAGATAGTTTAGGCAAATATATGGAAAATTGTAGGACCTTTTGAGAGACTCTTGAAAATAATGAAATTAAAGATTTTCTGCTTCCTGTTAAGGGTGCATGTCCTAACTTGCCATGCTCCTGCATAAGTGTGTGCATATGTTGACTGGACAGATTTGATATCCTGATGCCAAATATTCATGGCACCGGCATGATACTTTGTACTCCCAGAAGACTTGTGGAAGGAAAAAAAACGGGTCTGGTCCTATCGACATGGATCAACATGGTGGTCATCCAGACCCTCGGTTGACCTTTTTTTTTGCTACTTTGATCATTGACATTGTTGAAAGAGAAATGTCGATATTGTAGATGGATTCAGCGTTATTTTGTTTTATAAAAATGTGAAGACTATGTCATTGCCTACTTAATTTAATCGTACTGATGTTGTATGTTTTTTTTTTGTTCTGTTGTCACTCATAATAAAACCGTTATCTAGCAAGGATGGCCTTTTGCATATAATAAAGTTTGTTGCTATAAAAGGTGTACTTTCATTAAATAATCAAAAGGTTATGGGCCCAGGTCTTCAGGGCATGAACAAATAATCAGTGTGTGAAAAGTGGAGACGAAAATCGTCACATCGAAGTACGCTACCCATTCAGTTTCAATATTTTCGGTGACTGAAAATTGGGATAGCGAGGTCAAGATGGACAAGCTCAAGAATTTTCACATTCAAAAGTTCAATGGGAAAAATTTCCAGCTCTGGAAATATCAGATGGAAATACTTTTTCGAGTAGAAGGGGTACTCGATTTAGTAAAGAAAACATTGATTCGTCCACCATTAGACAACGATGCAAGACAAAAATGGGACGATTTGAATGCGAAGGCAATGCTCATAATTTCCACCAGCATGGAATTTGAGCATTTACAAACAGTTATGGCGTGTACCACGGCACCAGATATGTGGGCACGATTGAAAATAATTCATGAACAACGCTCAGCGATAAATAAGGTAACGCTTAAGCAACAATTTTTCAACTACCGAATGACCGAAACAGACACGATTGCTCAGCATGTAAGTAAAGTCGAATCAATGGCTCAAGCGCTAATTGACGTAGGAGAAAAGTTAAGCGATATAGATAAAGTTGCAAAGGTTTTGGGAAGTCTTCCTTTCAAATATGGTGCATTTGTAACTGCTTGGGATTCCTACGACGAGACGAAACAAACTTTCGATAATTTGACAGGAAGGTTACTTAAAGAAGAGCAACGGTTGAGTCTCGGTGACGATATGGCAACAGCATTTACTGCGTTAAACGTAAAAAAGTTCGATAATCCGGGAAAAACGCGAGACGAAAACAGTTCTAAGATTAATAAAAGGAACAAAAAAAATGTACAATGCTATTTCTGTCATAAGAAGGGCCATTTCAAGTCGGAGTGTAGGAAGAGATTGGGATCACAAGAAAATACGCACGATAAAGATGGCAATGCTTACAAAAATCAAACATTGGTTGTCGAAATAAAAAACCTGTCGGTAACCGGGTGCGAAAATGTTTGGTTAGCAGATAGCGGTGCCTCTAAACATATGACTTCGCAAAAGGAGTGGTTTTTAAATTTAAAACCGACGGAATCTGAAACACCAGTGCAAATCGGTAACAACTCAATTGTTTATGCTGAGGGAATTGGCTCAATTCAAATTATGGGATTAGTGCAGGGACGATGGGAACCACGTACTCTCGAAGATACTCTATACGTGCCGAAACTGTGAAAAAATCTGTTCTCAATTGGAGCAGTAACAAATAAGAATTTAGAGGTGACGTTCGATAAAAACAAGATCGAAGTGCGAAACAAGGGCTTAGTCGCTACTGGAATAAAGCTGAAAAATCAGTGTTACAAGATGCTTTTCAGAACAGTTGGTACTGAGCAAGCAAATCTCGCTACAGTAGATCCCGCAATCCTATGGCACGAACGTATGGGTCATATGAACTTTCGTAGTCTCAAACAAATGGCCGATGAAGGAAAAATACCAGGGTTAAAAATAAAAAGTATCGAGGGACTTTTTTGTGAAGCGTGCCAATTTGGTAAGTTACATCTCAAACAATACAAAGATAATTTACAAGAACGTGCAAAGAAACCTGGTGAATATTGTGACGTGACATTTTGCCCCGCCACCCGCACGAATCCGTGTCGACCAGTGGCCCGGTATACGGCCCATTTGACGCCGCCGTTCGTCTCGCCTGGCGTGCTCGAAAGAAGGCTCAACCGTAGTAGTATCGTATGCTATATATTATTGGGTTTAAGTTTGATTATCGAATGCGT
This sequence comes from Campoplex capitator, assembly GCA_037576405.1. Taxonomy (NCBI): domain Eukaryota; kingdom Metazoa; phylum Arthropoda; class Insecta; order Hymenoptera; family Ichneumonidae; genus Campoplex; species Campoplex capitator. Next base: position 35,752 of record JARBWI010000403.1, on the reverse strand, counting down.
TTCTCGGCCTGTTCAACCGCCGTTCATTACCTTTACGTCGAGAGAGAATTACCCGCCGATTACCTACGTCTAAGGACCTCGAGACGATTCTTTCGATTAATTCCGTTTTAGTTCGTATTTGATATAGGAAGTACTTTGAATTTATTTTATAATTTTACTCTTCGGTCTCTAAAGCGATGAAAACACTCTCACGCCCTACCTTTTACCTGGTGATTACCTCGGGAGGGATTTCGCCTGCATTTCGGAGATTGAGGATCGAACAACCGAACTCAATCAGGTGGACGATCAAAGATACATGTTGGAATAGGGCCTATTAGAACGCCACCCGTGGTCTTTTCGCCGATGCAACCGAGAGTTTCCCGTCCACCGTCGTTACTTCGGGTACTATAGCCCGTCTAGTACGGCGCCTCGTCCAGTGGGGCTCGGGATATTTTCCGAGAGCTGGAGTGCAGAAATTTGCCTGGCGGTTATATGTGGGCCCACTGTGATTCTCAGGGACGCCTCGAATCATGAGGGAGGCCTCCCTCTGACTTTACGGAATCGTCGGCCGAGTCCCCAAGAGGAAAAGTGCCCGAGTGACGACCCATTACCGAGTGCAGGTTGGAGTTTTTACCTGGGGAATCACCGTTATCAATGACGTTAGTCAATCTTCGTTACACGACGAGGATTTATCATCCTCGCACGTGAATCATTTTCATATTTCCCGCGGTAAGCGCGGCGTAGCGAGCGACTTCGGTAGTTCGCGCTAGCGGCGTGAGAGCGCGGCCCTTGCGGGGGGTCCGAAGGAGTGGGGCGAGCGCCGAAAACCGAGAGCGTCGCACCGGACGCCATGTCTAATTAGTCCGATTTCGAGTACCGCCCGGCGTGCACGTGTGGAGAGTAAAGCAGTACCTATTACCTTGGAGGCGTACCGGACAGATTCTCTCGGTAAGCTCGTTCCTCATTGTTTCTCTTCATGGCCACTTTCTCGTTCGGCCCAGTATCTTCTTCCTAATTATTTTCAGTGAGAAGGAAGAAGAATTGGCGTTTATTTGGCGATTTTGTATTGCACGAGGAAGTATGGAGGGGAGCGGTCGAGCCTCACTCGACCGTCGTCCCTTTCTCTCTCTCATTTATTTTGAGTTTTATATACGGATGAAACGAGAGAGTGGTCAATTATCTTTTTGGCTATGTTATTTGAGTTTATTCAATTATTAAAGTGTGTATCGCGTATTGTAAAGTGCGGTTAATATCAACGCGCATTATTTCGTCTCGAGTGCTTCGTCGTGGCGCTCAAGGTCCTACACGTGCCGGCTACGGCGCGGCCGTGTTTTCTCTCTATCTCTCTCGCACTCGTATGGCGTGTTGGACGGCGCTGAGGCGCTCGTCGTACCTTTGTTTATTTCATTGCTGTACGGGCCGTTGTAGCTCGCACGTTTATAATTATTTTTCGATGGAATTTCTTGTATCGCGTTTTCGTTCGCGTTAAGTACGCCTTATGATATTTTTGTTTCCTATCGCGCGTCGCGTTTGTTGCTTATTTTATTGCCTGTTATATTTTTCGTTCTGATTATCTTTCGACCGCTGGTCGATTACCTATCGTGTGATATATTTGCTTAATTTTATTGTTGCGCCTTCGTTTCGATTATCTTTCGACACTCGGTCGATTACCTGTCGCGCGCCGTATTTTCTTCGTTGTATTATTGCGTATTATTTTCTTTTTCGTCCCGATTGCCTGTCGACCCTCGGTCGATTACCTGTCGCGCGACGCATTATATTAATTATCCATCCGTTCTAATTTTCTCCTGCGACTCGTACCTATTGTGGAGTCGTAGGAAACCTTTTTCGAGTTCTATTTTTGTTACGCAGCCTCACGGCCTACCTCGCGGATCTTAGCTACCTTCTTGTAAATATTAGGTCGATTTTTCTCTGAATAAAATCGCTTGTAAAACTGGTTAAACGAAACGCCTCGATTACTATTATTTTGTATTGTCGTAAATGTTACTTCGGGCCAACCAAAGGACCAGCCCCTCTACCTTTTCTATCTCAGTTGAGCTGAGTAGTCGGACCGTCCTCGATCGCACCCATCTCTCGTGCACCCTATCCAGCCAGGGCTGACGGGGGTGGATAAATTTAAATCGATCTCAGATCGATGGTACTTCGTACCTGGCGCCCATTCCACCCTCATCTAAGGGTGGTTCGAGAGAATGGGTAACTCGAGTCGAGAAGGGACAGGATTTGCTCGTTCGGGTAAAAATTTTCGTTACAGTATATGAGGTATTCCACGTCAAACCGGCGGACTTTTTTCCTGCCCCTCGCCGATTTGGTTAATTATTTTTTATATGATTATATGAAGTTTTAAAGACACCCTGGAATTTTTTCAGATTTTTCTGAAGAGTCATTTTCGAAAAAAAAAAAAAAAAAAACATCCAAAAAAGTCCAAAAAAAAGCCCCATTTTAAAAATCTGAAAAAATTCCTAAAAATCGCTGATTATATGCCAAACACTTTGAGCTACCGCCCGTAGTGGAAGTACAATTTTTTCTGGGTGTTAATCGGCTAATAACGTTGAAAAAATTCAAAAAATGCCGAAAAACACGTACTCTGACCCAATAGTTGAATATTTTCGTACCCAAAAATTTTCTTTAAGCCAAAAAAAATTTTTTTCAAGACAAAAAAATTTTTGGCTTAAAAAATTAAAAAAAAATTTTTTAAGCCAAAAAAAATTTTTGGGTACGAAAATATTCAACTATTGGGTCAGAGTACGTGTTTTTCGGCATTTTTTGAATTTTTTCAACGTTATTAGCCGATTAACACCCAGAAAAAATCGTACTTCCACTACGGGCGGTAGCTCAAAGTGTTTGGCATATAATCAGCGATTTTTAAGAATTCTTTCAGATTTTTAAAATGGGGCTTTTTTTTGGACTTTTTTTGATGTTTTTTTTTTTTCGAAAATGACTATTCAGAAAAATTTGAAAAAATTCCAGGGTGTCTTTTAGACTTCATATAATCAAATAAAAAATAATTAACCAAATCGGCGAGGGGCAGGGAAAAAGTCCGCCGGTTTGACGTGGAATACTTCATATACACTCAGATGTTTGTGGAAACATGAGAACCACGTCTGTTGGTGGTGCAGACTATTTTGTTCTCTTCAAAGATGACTGCACTTCATACCGGTTTACATATTTTATCAAACACAAGAGTGATGTATTCTCAAAATTTCTTGAGTTTGAAAAATTGGTACAGAAGCAAACAGGCAATAAAATAAAAGTCTTTCGCAGTGATAATGGCCGAGAATTTATAAATCAACAATTTATCGATTATTTCAAGAAACACGGCATTATTCTTGAGACAAGCACCCCGTATACAGCTCCACAAAACAGAAGAGCTGAACGCGATCTCCGATCGATTACAGAAAGCACGAGGACGATGCTTAATGCTACCAATCTACCGCGATCTTTATGGGCTGAGGCAGTAAATACAGCCGTTTACGCACTCAATCGACGCCCATGCATGCCAGATATTACGAAGACACCGTATGAAAAATGGACAGGAAAAGAGCTAACCCTTACGCATATGCGAAAATTTGGAGCAACGGCTTATGCACACGTACCAAAACAGTTCCGTTCAAAGCTCGAGAGTAAATCAAAGAAATTGATATTTGTGGGTTATGACGGCTACAGCACGAACTATAGATTGTTCGACAGAAGTTCTGGTAACGTAATAATAGCGCGAGATGTGAATTTTAATGAAAAAGACATCACAAAGTTTGAGAAAGAGATCAGTCCGAATGAAGAAAATTACTTATCATTCGACATGGAAAAAATAATGGATCCGCGAATACAAACGCATAGGCTGTAGATGGGTCTAAAAATTAAAACTCAATCCCGATCGTACGATAAATCGATACAAAGCCAGATTATGTGCCAAGGGATATTCGCAAACGGAAGGAATTGATTACAAGGAGATCTTTTCACCGGTAGTTCGATATGATTCCATTCGAGTTCTTCTCGCGTTAGCTGCTGTTAATGATTTCGAAATTGAACAATTTGATGTAAAGACAGCATTTCTGAATGGAGAGTTAGAAGAAGAAATCTTTATGACTCAACCTGAAGGTTTTACCAGCTCAGACAATACTCTTGTTTGCAGACTCAATAAGAGCCTCTATGGACTCAAGCAATCACCACGCTGTTGGAATAAAAAAGTCGTGGAGTTTTTGAAGAAATTAAGTTTCAAACAAATGAATGCTGACAAATGTGTTTTTTATGCAAAAATCAACGGAGCAGAGATCTATCTCGCTTTCTATGTTGACGATGGACTAATCATGTCCAAAGCAAAACACCTGATGGACATGGTTGTCAAAGAGCTTAATGCGTGTTTCGAAATAACTATTGGGGACTCAAGTTATTTCGTTGGTCTTGAAATAAAACGAGATAGGAAAACGAAAACGGTTTTTATTAGTCAAGAAGGCTATATTAATCGAATTCTAAACAAATTTAATATGCAAGATTGCAAACCAAATGCAATACCAGCAGATCCAAACGCTCCCCTGTCTAATGAGCAAAGTCCTTTAGATGACAAAGAAAGAGAGATTATGCAAGATGTACCGTACAGAGAAGCTATTGGGTGCCTTATGTTCGCTGCAATTCTATCACGACCGGACATTATGTACGCGGTGAGCCAAGTTAGTCGATTCCTCAATAATCCCGGAAAAGAACATTGGACGGCGGTGAAACGAATCCTGAGATATCTTCAAGGAACCAAAGATATGGGAATTAAATACAGTGGGAGTCACATAGATTTTACTGCTTATTCTGATGCTGATTTCGCGGGTGATTTGGATACAAGGCGATCTACCACAGGCTATATCACTTTAATGGCTAGAGGTCCTGTAACGTGGTCATCGCATCGACAAAAATGCATATCACGTTCAACAACAGAAGCGGAATATGTAGCAGCGTCAGATGCTTCTCAAGAAGTGACCTGGCTTCGAACGTTGCTTCAGGAACTTCACATTGACTTGAAGAACCCAACGCCACTCAATATGGACAATCAAAGTGCTATCCGCTTGACGCATAATACGGAACATCACAAGAAAACTAAACACATTGATATCAAATATCATTATATTCGAGAATGTGTCGAAAAAAATTTTATAAAAATAAGTTACGTTCGAACTGAAGAGCAACTGGCTGATATTCTTACAAAAGCGGTGCCTCGCGACAAGTTTTTTATAAATCGAACTTCACTTTCCATTAGTAAATAACGAGTGGGAGTGTCGATATAAATGGATTCAGCGTTATTTTTTTTTATAAAAATGTGAAGACTATTTCATTGCCTACTTAATTTAATCGTACTGATGTTGTATGTTTTTTTTTGTTCTGTTGTCACTCATAATAAAACCGTTATCTAGCAAGGATGGCCTTTTGCATATAATAAAGTTTGTTGCTATAAAAGGTGTACTTTTATTAAATAATCAAAAAGAAAAATTCTTTCCTAAGATAAATCGAAAATGGAAAAACTTGCGGAAGCGGATGCTAGTGAAGGCGTTTCTGCAAATTTAAAAACTGTCCGTTACTCTGCAGAATTTTTCTCGAGCAAGTGACGTGTTTAGCCAACAAAGTTCTTTCTACAAATTACATTTTTTGTTTTGGAACAATTTTTGTTTGTGTGATAAACGAGTGACGTGAAAAAAAAATGTCTAACAATCCAGAGCAGCTTTGTATTATGGAGCAAAATGAAAACGTTCATAGTGATGAAATATTTAATCATTATAGACCAAAGAAAATTCCATACACGTTCAGCGAAGAGCAAAAAAATACTCTCCATCATCAAGCTGAAATTTACGCGATCTCAGTGTACTATCACACTGACCGTGGTGAAAAACTCTGTGGTGAATGTGTCTTGGAAATCGGTGGGGAAAGATTTTCCACACTCTCTATTGTCCGTAAACATAAGAGGCATAATTATAACACACTTTCCGTTGGTTGTTGCGAGGACTGTGAGACCAGGCTGTTTCACTTTATAACACGGGACATTTGTCAGGACTGCCGATGATTTTCAATCAATCATGGAAAATAAATAAGTTTTTTTTCTTCATATTTTTAGATCGTACAAATGAACTATCAAACTCGAAGACGTTTTTTGTTTGATCTGTTTCAGAATCAGTCAACCATACTCATCATTGCTGAAAAATATAGAAATTTACACACTCTATTATACACCACACGCTCGCATACACTGTAACGGGACGTTATACCCAGGTGGAGCATGGCATTCCGCACTTACAATCGTGCTTATCACAATACTGCCACTCCTCCCACTATCCTAGATTTGGGCAAACCTTTCACACGCGAGAGAACTCTCACGCGCTAGTGGCCCCACCCCTTGGCGGTCTGCGGCCACTCTCTTCACCAAATATCAATTGCCGACACCTGTCGATCGGCCCTTGAGCCACGCCCCGCACCTCCTAATCACCAAAGATACCTCTTTGAGCTACACAAAAGCCTGATACCGCAGAGACCTCGAGACACATTCAAATTGTTAATTACTCTCCTACTAACAATCTGAGTGGTGGGAAAAGTTGCAAAAGGAACACTGACTCCCGTAGTGTTACCCCTAGATGAGAATCCCACCGATCACCCATCCTAATGATGAGGTGGGGATACTTCTCCTCTCATCCCTGAGGTTATTTAAGGGCGCGCACACGCAGCTCGAGCTCATTCTTCTACAAAATTCTACAACAATCTGCAACATTAGTGTTAAAATTCCGGTAATGTCTCAAAACAATTGTTGAGCATTGCTCCCTTACATAACTACTTCCTGAGTTCGCGTTTAGGACTCTAACTCCTTGGAAAGCCCCAGCATTGCGCTGGAAGTCGGACTCTGGAGTTAGAGAGTGAGATTGGTGACCTTAGGGAGGTAATATTAAATAAATCATTGTGTTGAAAGACGTGCGTGTTAAATTGTGTGAATAAATTCATTCGAGTGGGTGCTGGTATAAGCACTCTCTTTTAACGTTATTTCTTTCGTAACGATATTCGGCAGAGTCTTTCACCAGGTGATTTGTTTAATAGAACGATATTGGGTCTTCTACCTATACTATTAACTGTATTACACATTATCTCGTGATAATATGAATTTATTTATCTATCAAGGTATTTTAAGTAAGCAAGCTGCCTCCTTTCTTACTTTTTGAGATGTAATCTCTCTCTAGGCAAATCACAGGCTGAAATAAACTACGCTTCTGCGCTTCATTTTTTTTATTGTATTTTTCCAGCTTTTCTGGGTGTTGGGAGAGTAAATGCAATTTCATATTTGAAAAGATCTCTCTTTTCTATCGTGATATCAGGTGCACAATAAATTCGGGATATATTCAAATCCGCAGTACAAGCGTTTATAACTAACTCGTCTACTTCCACACGTACGTGTAAAATTCGGGTTGCGTGTGTATATCTCATACACGCCGGTTGGCAATTAAGCGTCGGTACGCACACACAATACTCGGGTTTAGAGCGCGAAGCGCTCCGAGATCTACCTCCTCGCTGTCCTGTTCATCGGATAACTCCTCTCATATATTCCGAGTTTTCTATGTACTAAAAAGCGATTATAGAATACTAATTTATTAACGACAAAACACTAACAATAATCGCTTTGTTACCTACTATCACCGGGATAAAATTCTTTCTTAATATTGGCTATATTTTTTTTTCAGCAGCGATCTCTCTATCATTCTGTTGAATGCCGATGATGAAGGGTCGAGATTGTCGTACATGAAAGCGACCATATCATCCCTGAGGCAATTTATTTAAACTTAATGAATGAGAGAATCGCTGGGTATGACTCACACTCTAAATGCAATCCTGTTCCACACGTAACGTCAATCAAGATTTTACAAATAAATGGAATACACTTGAGTCTGAATCCTAAATAAAACTGCATTCCCTAATATCTCGGAGTCCTCCGCCTCCGAAACGTTTCAACACACATAAAATAAAGCCTAATTTCTGTATTGTTATTATTGAATTTTATGATGTAATAGAAAACTAATGTAAACAAAAGGAATCGAACATTCATTTTTCATTGCCTAACCATTTCTTCCTACTCTTATAACTTGGTCATCTCTCTTACATTTATTAAACTTCCAATCTAGTCATCTCTTTCACACTCATTATATTTCCAATCTAGCCATCTGTCTCTTTCACATAGCTCGTTCCCTCTGGGGCCCTACAGCTGAGGCCACTGCGAAGAATATAGGGGAGGGGGGTAGTGTTGCGGGGGGGAGTATAGTAATAAAGCTATTGGGATTCTGGGTCAAGTAGTGGGGAGGGTTATGCGGTGCGGGCCCCCGCCACTTGAGGGGGAATACCTGCCCACCACTCGATCCAGAATCTCCATAGCTCTATTACTTATGCTCCCCCTTTCAAGGTTGTCATGGAAGAAATTTGCGGGAAAAATGTCCACAAGCCATGAGTTCAATTTTACGCATTCAGAAAAGGTCCAAAAACAGCTATTCCGAAAAGTGCGTACCACAACGGAAAAAATCGTAAAAATTATTTATAAAGATGGATATAAAAGTGAATTTGTCCTCTCCAATACGTCATTTGCCAAATCGAAATATCTTGATTTTTTAAAGAGCTGTCAAAATTTTAGTGCGGATCGAATTTTTGATTGGTGATTCCATACTTTTGGTCGAGAGTGTAATTATTCAGATAATAATTTTAGTTCGTGATATGTGGTCGAATGATGTTTCAGAATAATGTCTTCGATAATTACAAGTGAATATATGAAATATCATCCATCGGTATACGGGAAATTGCGTAGAAACTCAAAAAATGCATTTAAAATGTACAAAAGTCGAGATAGTCGTCTACAAATTGCGCAACCGAACTCATCTTTTAACATGATTCTTTTTTCACCACTATCTACAGAAAATAAGGGTAAGAGCGGGTGAAAAATTGAATAAAATTTTTTTGCATTAGTCTAATGAATAATTTATATTCAGAATTTGATTTAGTTCTACTTACCAAATCGTCCCTCGTTGCGGGTAGCTTCAAGTATGAGTTTTCATTTTCGTCATACTTTTTATACTCTAATTTGTAAACTAATAATTCGTGCTGCGTATCTTGCAGTGTTGTTCCATTACGCTGCATGAGTCGTACATAGCTCAAAGCAAACGGTTTTTCTGACTTATCCTTGGCCTCAGTCGAACTTCGATGTTTGAATGTGAATTTTAGGTGCGCCAGTTTGAATTCTTCAATTGGAATGGCAATTTTGAATGTCTCGCACCATCTCGGCTTATCATCATGATAATATATAACGCTACGATACTCATCGATTAGGGATGCACCACCACCAAGTGTTATGACGCCCGGAATCTGTATTCCTTGTTCATTGCATACTTTGACCTATAAATTTTATTATATTTGTAGATAAGTATGAGTTCTGACATAAATTACACCGTACATTATCGGTCCCGCTCACGTGTCAATACCCAGAATAATAATTCACGATATGCGTTTAGATTATGCATTGATCAGAAAATAATCATGAATCGATAGAATATCTGCAACAATAACATGAGATTAAATGAAAATATGAACACGCCATCTCTTTTATAAATTTTCTTCGACCATGTGTAGAAACAAATTCAAAATGTCTTGTAATGGCATTGCCTGCTGTTGGGCCGTGAAAAGCTGGACGTTTGTCACCATCTTGAGCGCCTGCGCCTAGCAGACATAATCCATACGAACGCTAATAGTGAGTCATCGCCTAGCGGAAAAATTAGTTTGAAAAACCAAAAGAAACTACTGACTGTGGAATGGCAACAAAAATTCTGAACGAAGTACTTGGCGAGGATTTTGCCATGAAATTAGCGTAATATATTAATGGGTTGACTTCAAGTTCAGAAGTGAGGGGAAATCGACCAATCTCGAGTATATATACGCTGCACGTCTTGCCTTGCCTGTTCAAACATTTTCTTTTTAATACTTGGCGTCAAGACGCTGCCGCGTCTCTAGATAATGCATGATCACGAACTCGCCAAGTACTTCGTTCAGAATTTTTTTGCAATCTAATTTTTTTACGTTTGCAATTTGGTTGGTGACATAGTTGAATTTCCGAACTTAATTATTTTTTTATCAACATCAAAACGTATTTGAAAATTTATTGAAACGCAGTAGAGCTTCCCGTATTTGGCCACGTATATTTCAACAGATCTTAACTTATTTTGTAACTTTTTGTGTATTCTTCTAAGCGGCGTTTTGGATTTTTTTTAATATCACAGGGAAACAAGGGACCACCAATGTACTTGTTCACGTTTTTTCCCCGTGAAAGGATTTTTGCGATTTGATATCACTTCTTTTTTCTAAAATTTTCAAATATTTTGGTTCATATAAACTCCTATTGAGACTGTACATAATTACAATGCGCACTTTTAGCTTGTGAATATAACACATAACTGTTTATTTTATTTAAAATTTTTATATTTTGTGGATGACTATGTTCACTGCGAGATTTGAATACTCAGGATCACGAAAAAAATGCTTACCAGTCTGTTCAAAAGTTTATTCTGAGATCATTTTTTTTCACAATTTATCCAATTTACTCGCTAATCTCGCACTTTAACATTACAGAACTTCACTCAGAATGTCCGTTGAATATTTTTGTTAAATCCATTAATCGAAATTCCGTCAAAACTCCGTTAAACTTATAAGATAAAATTTTCTTAATATATTTTCATAATTTACTCTGAGATTTTCATGATTCTACATGCGTGATGTTTTTCTACGAGATGCATTCGAAATTTTATGAGAAGAGCGAAGTTTTTTAAATAAATTTTAATGAAAACAATTTCCAATATGATCAATGCTGTTTCGGTCGATATACGGGCCCGGACGCTAGCGCCGCGATTGATCGATACGCGTACTCACGCTTTACTGCGTCAGAACATACGCCTCGCTATTGACGAGCGGTGTCGTTCGTCTCAATATGTCCTAGCCAAAAATCCCCTCCACGGGGAAAAAAGCCTGGACAAGTCCATTTGTTCGTGACCCCCGTTTCCATTTGTTTTCACAGAAAAATCTAACCCCGCTAAAAAAAAAATTGAAACCTCCAATAAAATGAAAAATAGAAAAAAACCCTAGAAAAAAATAGCTCCTGAAAAAATGGAGAAAAACCCCAAAAAAAATTCAAGACGATTAAAAAAAAATACAATAAACGTGAAAATGGTAAAAAAAAAGTTGACGATTTTCGCTCAGCACTAAAAATTCTTGATATCCATAAAAGGACAAGTATTCCGTTGATGGCTGAAAATCAATTAATGAGAAAAAGGGAAAATTCCCAAAAAGACATGGCACAAAAAAAAGAAACCCTTAAATACAAAATGGCGAATCGACAGAAAAACTTCATACAAAAAATAAAAAACTAAAGTTTGCCATCGCCTGTTGAGCAGTTGAGCGGATGCGCACAGAGAACTTGTCCAGCCCGAAAATTTTTGTATTAGCTTCCGCATATTCCCTGTAAATAGCAGCGGCTAATACAAAAAGTATTTAAAAGAATCCCTTATGGATTCTTGTATTTGGATCAGTATTCAAGATTCCCTTATGGATTCTTGTATTTGGATCAGTATCCAAGATTCCCTTATGGATTCTTGTATTTGGATCAGTATCCAAGATTCCCTTATGGATTCTTGTATTTGGATCAGTATGCAAGATTCCCTTATGGATTCTTGAATACTGATCCAAATACATGGGAATCAAATCTTGATTACCAACAATGTCTTAACACATTTAAAAAGTTAAAAGTGGTGAATGATACTGCTGAACAAGGAGTAGCTCTAACTGAGATCTTCAACGAAGGTTTGACTCGTAATGAAGATGAGAGACAAAAAATTTTTCAAGCCGTACGAAATCATCGTTCACAATATCCAACGTGTATAAAATCAAAATATAATGAGAAAAAATGTTCATGAAATATTTCAATTATGCTTATGGATAATATATTTACTTCATGATAATTTACATACTTGTAATTCGTTGACGTTTTCATTACATTAATTGTTGGTTATTTGTATAATAAAAACTGTACGCACACGTTTATATAAGCTGAAACTGCCATTTTTTTCTAAATAAAACTACTCGTAGAAAAACAATACTTTTTCCTTGATAAAATAAAGAAAAAACTACTTCTTCTTCAGGATCTTCTTAAGTTGCAGCTTAGATATTTTATATTAGTTATCTTTTCCGTCACTGGAAACTTATTTTTCTATAGAATCTACTAAAAATGTAAGAAAAACGAAATGAAAAATGGATGTTTTTTAAGATTTGAGTCCCAAATTTAGGAAAATCGCGAGCTATAAAAAAATCAAAGCTTATTATCATGAGAAATATCAATAATAGCGATTTTCTTTATGGGAGATTTTTTGAAGGAAATTGAATTTACTATAACTTTGTCATTCACATTTTTCCTGTAGCTACAGCCGTTTATAAAATAACAACGAAAAAACAAGAAATTCATGAAAAAATTGGCTTTAGTGACTTGTACTGTCTCTCCGGTGTAAGTTGCAGTTACATCGCTAAAAGCATTTTTGTACATCGTTCAATTCCGAGTAATTTGCTTTTATAAAAGTCAAAATAGCATGAAATGCCGCTGAGTTGTAGCAATTAAAAAAAAAAATACTCAAGTTTACGTGTTATTTAAATGGAAAATCTTCACATGCTGAGGGCGTGTGGTTAATATTAATATTAAGGGCTCATAATTTAGAGGATTTTTTTTTTGGGTATATCCAACAAAATTTCGAGGCGGGAGTAAAGAAAAAAAATAGTCGCGAAAAAAAAGCACCCTAGTATATGTGTTATGGATATATATGTTATATACACTACCCGTCAAAAGTTTTCGGACAAAATTGCGAAAAAGTGTCGGAGCCATTTTTTATGTCATTTTTTAAGCAGTATAGATAAACGAATTCAATAAACGGCATTTTGAAGGGAAGGAATTCTTCTTCAATTTGCTTTTTTTGAAAATGTTGTACGATTTTTTTTACGTCCGCTACATTGTTTTGAACACGACCGTTTTCCAACTTTTTTTTTAAGATTTACAGTTGGACCACGTTTTGAGAAAAAAATTTTTTTCGAGTTCTTTCCGACCGGAACCTTAACGGGGACAGCAAAAACTTCAATTTCGTTTTTTTTTAAATGTTCTGTACGATTTTTTTTCATGTAGTTATTCCATTTTTAGCGAAAAAAAGCAAAATTTGGAATATGCCACACAACACGAAAACTAGTAAGTTTTCCAAAAAATCTCAAGAGGATAAAAAAATGAGTTTGGTTTAGCCAAATTCATCAGAATTTTTTCCGAATTTTTTCTTGAAATTTTTTTTTCCGACTGATTTCAGTCAAAATTCTGAAAATATGATCGCGTTTACTTGTTAAATACAGGGTTTTTGATAAAAGTTCAAAATAGAAAAAAATTTTGTTTTTCAATTCTTAAGACATCAGAATTTTTTCAAATTTTTTTTCGAAATTAATTTTTTCAACTTGCGAAAAAAAAGTTGAAAAAAATAATTTCGAAAAAAAAATTTGAAAAAATTCTGATGTCTTCAGAATTGGAAAACAAAACTTTTTTTTATCTTGAAATTTTATCAAAAACCCCATATTTAACAAGTAAACGCGATCAAATTTTCAGAATTCCGGCTGAAATCAGTCGGAAAAAAAAATTTCAAGAAAAAATTCGGAAAAAATTCTGATGAATTTGGCTAAACCAAACTCATTTTTTTATCTTCTTGAGGTTTTTTGAAAAACAGTTTTCGTGTTATGTGGCATATTCCAAATTTTGCTTTTTTTCGCTAAAAATGAGATAACTACATGAAAAAAAATCGTACAGAACTTTAAAAAAAATGAAATTGAAGTTTTTGCTGTCCCCGTTAAGGTTTCAGTCGGAAAGAACTCGAAAATTTTTTTTTTCTCAAAACGCGGTTCAACTGTAAATCTTAAAAAAATTATTTGGAAAACGGTCGTGTTCAAAACAATGTAGCAGACGTAAAAAAAATCGTACAACATTTTCAAAATAAGCAAATTGAAGAAGAATTCCTTCCCTTCAAAATGCCGTTTATTAAATTTGTTTATCTATACTGCTCAAAAAATGACATAAAAAATGGCTCCGACACTTTTTCGCAATTTTGTCCGGAAACTTTTGACGGGTAGTGTATAATTAAACTAACAGTACGGCTCAGACTGCCTCGGCTATATTTCTATCAATTTGAATTTAATTTAATTTGCAAAAATAAATGAATAATTATTCTAGCCTGTTTCCAACAAACATAAAAAAATAAACGAAATAATAATAGATAAGTACGACTCAGGCTACGGGCTCTAAACGTCGCCGAATAGCGCCAATATCCCTTGCAATACAGGAAAGGACCCAGACCACGGGAGTAAAAAGTTACCGAATCACCCCAATGTCCTGAGCATCTACGAGGTAAGGGAAATAATTGACCATGAACCACGGGATGAGAACGTCACCGAACCCCTCCAATGTCCCATGCATCAATTAATCGGAAAGTAAAAAAAATAGGAGTGACCCTGGACTACGGGATGAGAACGTCGCCGAACGCCTCCAATATCCCAGGCATCAAGGAAAAAGAGGAACAAAGGATTTATGTTTTGTTGGAATCAGGTAGTGTTCTACTGGAGAGAGCTCTGTTAGGAGGTCCGAGCCAGTCTAAGAGAGATCGAAGGAACTGATGCCGAGAGCGGTCGCGCAGCGACTTTTATACCCTACTTTTCCCTCGCTTTCGATGCGCCGCTTAATTTTAGCCTCGAACCCCTTACTGCGCATGTTCTTTTCTCTCATTCGCTCAGCACGCTCCCCTCCACGCATTCACGCTTTCACATTCGCTCGCCGCTACGCCAACTCTCGCATCCTCAGACGCGCGAAAATCCGTTTTTATGTTTTTCAACTTTATTTATTGTGAATTTTCCGTTATTAATCATTGATTATTATTATTTATTGATTTATTGAATCGTTTTTTGTATTTAGAAACAATTGAATAATTTTAAAAACAATAGAATTATTGCGAGTTTTCTTTAGAAGTTGGCTAGTGCGCATGTGCCGTAATACGCATATTTATTTATTCGAAATCATTAAAATTTTCGATAAAATTATAAGTCGCGAGTGTTTCGTTTCAGTTTTTTTATTTTTTTCAGAATTTTTGAGCCTAATTACGATATTGAGCGATATTTTGATCAAAAGAAATAAAGAAAAACAAAAAGATTAATTTATTAAGTTTGTCGACGCTTGGCGGCAGTCGGTAACGCTCGCGTCGGTAGTCTCGGCCTTTCGTTGCCGATGCCCAAGATGGCCGCCGCCGGGATGAATGCGCGCGTCATTGTCGTTGTCGGGAGGAAAATGTCGGCGATCGCGCCGTCGCGCTACACTCGTTTGCGTTCGGGATCGGGAAAATCGTGTCGGGAGTGCGGGTTCGTTTCAATATGTAAAAAAAATTGATTACTTAACATATTTTGTACTGTGAATAAAATTTATTGAAAAAAATCACGTTTTTTGGAGTAACCTGGTCTTAAATAAGGTTGCTTTTGTTTTTGAAAATATTACAAACTATGTTGACCCTTTATGAATTTTAAAGGGAATTAAGTTCGCTACGAAACTAATAGTATATTCCAGTTACAGATTGCCATCTAATAACCGCTCTAATAGTGGAACATCCCGAAGTTTTGAAAAGAAGCATTGAAACCGTAACCGACGATGAAAAATTATGTATTTGTGACCCATGAGTTCTGAGAGAGAGATCCCTCATATTTATTTGAATTAGCCATTTGAATAAAAAGTGATGGGCCGGAAAAGTACTCTTAAGATTCATTTGAACATTAATCATTTCAATGGAATCGACCTCAAACGATATAAATGATACCAGGGTAACCTGGTATTCGGAGAAAAATTGATTTTCTCATAAATTTATGATTCTGAAAATTAACACATGACTACATCTCTAATTTTTGTTTTTTTTGTTTGAATTAGTATTTTTGAGAATGAGTTAAGAGCCGGACAAATATTCTTGACACGTATTTAAACATAATTTTAACATATTAAAACATATTTAATAATTTTATTGAGTATTTTTAGTTCGTCGATGTTGATATCTTCTGAATCACTAATAAATACTTGTCCTCGTGTTGACATAAGGAATTTACCTGCCGCACTTGACTTGAATGGTCACATTTTCATATATTTCTCAGAAAATTCACTCATTTAACACACCAATGATACGTGGGGTTCCGTTCTCGTTTTGATAATGCGAATTTTTTAATGTTTCGATTTCTGCTGTTTTCCGTTGCAAAAATATTCAGAGTGACATTTATTATGAAATCAAATTTTTTAGACGGATATTTCATGATCTATGTATAAATGTTTCTCCTCCGGGATATAAATGAAAAAAAGGGTCAATAATTTTTTTATTTTTTCATGCTAGGTTTTCGATTTCTTAAACGAGTTTTGTGTTATCCTCGAGAAATGAGGGACCATCAATGTACTTGTACAGGTTTTTCCCCCGAAAGGGGATTCGTGCGATTTATTAGAAACTAAGGAATACAACCAACCACAAGTGTTCTAATGTACACGCAATAATGTATTGTAACGGGACGGCAGTTCCATAACCGCCATCACGTTCAGGAGAACACCGGTGGGCGGAGAGGCTCTCGTTAGGCTACACTGACCAAACACAAGTTCGCAGCGTCGCGCTAATAGCCACGCCTGCCCGCATCACGCGCCTCTCTCTCTCTCGAAGGACCAGTGTCAATCATCGATACTAATGGATCAGCCCTATCAACGCATTTGACGAGACACGTGACCTAAGAGACTCCCTCACTGCTCCTGTGCTCCTAATACCTGCTCAGAATATCGAGACCGTTTATATCAGACTATCTGCTAACCAAGAGAAGTCTCGGGGAGGAAGTCGTCAAAAGTGCTTTTGACTTTCGCAGTCTACCCTTCCTTATCCTTTCCCACTCAAACAACATCCTCCGGGTTGAAGAAGGGATTCCTCTCCTCACACGGCTGAGTCTATTTAAGGGCTTGCACAGTCGGAAAGAGAGACTTTTTCGCAATCATCTTCAAGAAATTACGGTAATGCTCTGACTTCATATGAGCATTGCTCCTTCCTATCTTCCACCTGAGCTCGTGGTTAGGACCTATCTCTCATAGAAAGCCCCAGTATTGCACTGGAAGTCGGACTTTGAGAGATAGCATTTAATGGTGACCATAGGTAGGCAGTTTTGTAATAAAAATCGGGATTCAATTAATTACGACATCAATAATTCGATATCTCCCTGTTATCGCGATTTACATTACGGCCTTCTGCCAGGTTACTCATTTGAAGCTCCGTCTCTGCGGACGGATCAAATCCGTCGGAGGCCAAGGAATTTAATTTCTCAAACATTTTTTGTTTGAACATTAACTACATTGTAGTTAATGTTCCTTGGAACTCGGAGCATCGGCAAATCCTTGTTCAACGATTCGTATAGAAATCGTTACAGCCATGAGAAGAGAATATAAGCCTAAAATTATACTCACTTCGCTCTTTTTTTTCCGCTTGCTTCCCAGGCGTTTGACTATCGCTCCGGCGAATAGCTTAAATTCAATAATAATTTTGACTCCGCGAGCTCACGCTCTATTATTTGACTGATCTTTTCAATAAACACGCATAAAAACAACATTCCGGCGTCTGTGTTCTTTATTTGGCATGCTAAACCCCGCTTCTCGCACGTTAATTCTCTGAGCACGACTTCTTCTAGTAATCACTGGTATTTATTTTTTTTAAAGAAGTGCATGATCATTTCATTATAATCAAAAGTTACACGCGTGATCTCAAACCAGCAACTTGCTGTTTAAAATCGATAGCTTGATCAACTGTAGAAGAGAGTGCAGGAGATCGCAGCCGGGATATCGTAATTCCGGGAAATAATCATAACTAAAATCGTGACATATTCAAGGAAAAATCATAACTAAAATCGTTGTATTTCTCGAGCAAATAATCATAACTAAAATCCCGGAATTTCGATCCTCCGACCGCGTGTATCAGAGAGAGATAGAGATACAATCTTTTCAGGCACAATACCGCTTTCGCGCGTATACGCGAAATCCAAACCACGGATAAGGATCGAGCGACGCTACCTCCTTTGATCTTATTATCTCCTATTGATCGTTCGGCCTTCTGCCCCTGTTTATTGCAAAATTAACCAAGAATTAATTATTCTCTCCATCAACTTCACTTTTCCTCATCAAGGACATTATCTCGGTAAGTGAATTTCAGTTTTTTTTTCTTGAATTATCTTAATCTTTTTTCATTATAAATTTTTGTAATTCAGCATCGATCTCTTTCTCATTCGTTGAATGCCTATGATGAAGGATCGTCATGGTCATACATGAACGTGACTGTTGCGTGAGGATCTGGTGTTGGTGGGGGAAAATAAAATGACGCGAGGAGAGGTGAATTGAAAAGTGTAACAAAAAGTATTTATTCAATGAGAAAAAGTATCACAGTAAAGAATGGTGAGATAATGTGCCCGATGTGAGCTATAAACCCGATAATACCCGATGATAACTGTGAGAAGACCCGGTCGACGTCAAACGCACGTTCGACGTGTATGAATGGATGCCGAAGCGTGCCCGCGAGTGCCCGTAAAGTAATCCCGATTAATCGGAGAGATCCGAATGTTAATGTTCCCGAAATGTAGTTTAAACTGAAGCACAAATGTTCCCGAATTGATTGTGTGTATTATTATTCCCGTAAGCTGATTAATACCGCTGAATTTTGTAAGAAAAGAATTTGGAAAAGGCACGTAGGCACTGTAGCACGCTGCGACCGGATCGAAAACTGAGATAATCAATATGGCGATCGATGAAGACGCGCCGTGGGCATGCGCCACACGTCGCGTCGATCGCGCCTGAGGTGTCGCCCAGTAGGTGCTGACGCCCGCGGGAGCGCGAGAACTAACGCCCGCCCGCTCGTTATCTCGCGACTCCCGAAACTCGGGGCCCATGAGCTAGCGACGCCAGCGGCGAGGCGAGAACTCGATCGAGAGAGCACTCGCCGTCGTCGTGACCTCGCTAATTCCCGAACATTCCGCCCGCCATCGGCAGCCGTGCTGTCGATTAATCTCCCGGGTGAATCGGCAGGACCGCCAGTTTGGCAATCGGCCGCTTGAGTGTTGTGGTCGCTGTCTTGATGGTGACCACCCGGATGAGCCCGTCTTGTCCCGGATGAACCTCGATGACCCGCGCCAGTGGCCATTTGAGTGGAGGTAGGTTCTCGTCAGTCAGCAGCACCATTGTACCAACCCGAATTTGATGAGAGGGGTGATGCCACTTGGAAATGGATTGCTGCTGCTGGAGATAGCCCGCTGACCAATGATCCCAGAAGAATTGTGCCCGTTATTGAATGAGTTGCCACCGCGCCAACCGATTTTGAGTCACGTCCCGAAGTGACGGCTCTGGAATAGCAGTGAGAGCTTCGCCGATGAGAAAATGCCCGGGGGTGAGTACGGAAAGATCATCGGGATCCTCCGAGATTGGTTCCAGCGGTCGTGAGTTGAGCGCAGCCTCGACCTGCGTAAGAAGAGTCGTAAGTTCTTCATACGTGAGGCTGGTTTCCCGAATTGTCCGCTGGAGATGAAATTTGACGGATTTCACGGCCGCCTCCCATTTTCCGCCCATGTGAGGTGAGCCCGGTGGGTTGAAAGCCCAATTCGTCCCGTCGTTGGCCAGTAACTGCGCCACCTTTACCGATTCCCGAGTCCCGGCTTTGAATAATTTCCGTAACTCCGCATCCGCGCCTTGAAAGTTCTTCCCGCAGTCGCTGTGGAGCGTGTGACAAACGCCCCGTCTCCCGGTGAAGCGACGAAATGCGGCGAGGAATGAGTCTGTGGTGGCGTCAGTTACGACCTCGAGATGCACCGCTGAGGTAGTGAAGCAAACGAATATGCACAGCCAGCCCTTGTACGTCTTGTGCCCGCGCCCGCGCCAACTCTTGAGTGAGATTGGCCCCGCGTAGTCAACCCCGGTGTATAGAAATGGCCGAGCTGGCGTCACCCGTGTAACCGGCAGCTGGCCCATGAGTTGCTGTGCCCGAGTAACCCGTAAGCGCGCACAACGCACGCACCGAAGAATGAATGAACGAACCGGAGCCCGACCTCCGATTATCCAGTACCGCTGGCGCAGAAACGCCAGAGTTGCCTGGGTTCCCCCGTGAAGAGTACGCTCATGAGCGTCCGCGATGAGAAGGTGAGTAAGTGGTGAGTCCCGAGGAAGTATTGCCGTATGTTTGCTCTCAGGTTGTAAGGCTGAGAGCTTCAGCCGTCCTCCCACTCGTATGGTCCCGTGAAAGTCGATGAACGCCGTGAGTCGCGTGAATGGATGCGACTTAGGAAGAGTTTGACCCGCCGTGAGAATTTTGAGCTCCGTCGCGAAGTAGGCTCCTTGAATTGCCTTTACCCAGTACTGTAGTGAGTGTTCCAGGTCACCCGGGGTGAGGAGTGAACCCAATGAGTCCTGACCCGTACCTCTAAGGTTTGTAAGCGCCTTAAAGAGTAGAGAAGTGATTCTCAACAGCCGTGTGAGAGATGAATACCGGTGGATGAGATCGAAAACTGGTGAGGGTTGCGTTGAGATGCTGAACGTGAGACCTGGCCGCTCTTCGAGCGCCGCTGAATCCGCCGTCCCGGTGAAGTGAGCTGGCCAATGTGAGGAAGATTTGACTAACCAAGGTGGCCCGTTCCACCATAATTGAAATTGCTCGAGCTGTGAGACGGTTAGCCCTCGTGAAGCACAATCAGCTGGATTGTCCCGTCCCGGAATGAATCTCCATTGACCCTGAGGAATGAGCTCTTGAATTGATGATACCCGATTTCGAACGAAATCCTTCGACCGTGAAGAATGAGAAGTAACCCAAGTGAGCGTGACCATGGAGTCCGTCCATAGGTACACCCGTGAATCCCGAAGTTCTAACGTATCCCGAACGTATTTCGCGAGTTTGGCGACCAATAACGCGGCGGCGAGCTCTAACCGCGGAATAGTGAGCCGTTTGATCGGTGCGACTTTTGTTTTTGAGCAAGCCAGCGCGGTCCTGGTGCTCTTACCCGAATCCGTAACCCGAACGTACACGACCGCACCCATTGCGAGTTGCGAAGCATCGGAGAACCCGTGAATTTCGACCGATGACTCCGGAGTCATGTTGAGCCATCGCGGCACCGCGATGTTCCCGAGGTGAGAGAGATCTTGCCGAAATGCGACCCAAGATTTCGCGACCTCCGTGGATACGGGGTCGTCCCACGAGAGTTTTTCCAGCCACAACCGTTGTAGCAGGATTTTTGCCCGAATAACCGCCGGTGAAAGAAACCCGAGTGGATCGTAAATCTGAGCGATCTCCGAAAGAATAACCCGTTTCGTGATATGCTGCCCGTCCGTGTACGGAAGTGAGGTGAACTTGAAGACGTCCAGCCCCGGAAACCATGCAAGCCCAAGGACTTTGGTCTCACACTCGTCGATTGAGCGCGGAGCCTCCGAACTCGACTCCAACCCGAGAGCAGTGAGTAATGCCGAACTGTTGCTCTGCCATTTTGCCAGCGGGAAGCCGCCCGCCGTGCAAATCCCGATGAGATGCCGCGCCTGTGTAGTGAGATCCGCCAGTTGATCAGCTCCCCCGTAAATATCATCCACGTATCGCCCCTTTGTAAGGGGGGCGACTGCGGCGGGATATTTTTCGCCCTCGTCGGCTACCAATTGAATAAGTGCCCGTACCGCCAGAAACGGAGCTGACCGTGTCCCGTAGGTGACCGTAGTCAATTGATAATGAGCCGTGTTCCCGTTTTCATCTACCCAGAGAATACGCTGTAAACCCCAATCGTCCCGATGAACGAGAATTTGCCGAAACATTTTGACTATGTCAGTCGCAAAAATGAGTCGGTGCCGCCGAACCCAGAGGAGTACATCGGAGATGTCCGGTTGTAATTTTGCACCCGTGTGCATTATGTCATTTAGAGAACACCCGCTGTCAGTATTGCAAGACCCGTTGAACACGACTCTGAGTTTTGTCGTCAAGACCCCGTGGTGAGGAAGATAATAAACCCGGTCCCGATCGATTGCGTCAGCCGAAACCCGAGACATGTGCCCGAGAGACTCATATTCCCCGAGAAATGCATCGTAAAGAGCTTTGTAATTTGTATCCCGATTGAGTTTGCGTGTCAGGCGATTGAGACAAGAGAGAGCCGTGTGAAATGATCGCCCGAGGTGAGTAGAAGACGACCGAAGCGGCAACCGAACAATGTAACGACCCGAAGTATCACGAGAGTGAGTAGCAACGAAGTGAGCTTCGCATTCTTGCTCTTCCGGTGAGAGATCCGACCCGAGTTGTGTTGGCACCTCCTCTTGCACTCAGAACTGCGCGAGGAGGTCTTGAAGAGCCTGAAACCCGTGGTCCACTGCTGCATGATGAACCCAACCCGATGAATGTTGTAATTCGTTGCAAGGCCCGAAAACTGCCCACCCAAAAATTGTGTTTTGTGCAATGGGTTCCTCTGGAGACCCCCGTTTGATTTGAGGACGAATGATTTTCCCGTAGACATCCGCGCCCAGAATGAGATCAACCGTATCCGGAACTGAAAAGTCTGGATCTGCTAGAGGAATACCCTGTAAATGTGGCCAGTGGGGGTGAGAAATAGAGAATGAAGGAAGAGTCGGCATTAACTTGGGAATGATAAACGCTTTTATTGTGAGAAATTCCGTAGTTATATGTGAGCGTAGTGTGCACGAGACCATCCCGCGAGTGTGGCCCGATGAAACTCCACCGATCCCGATGATGGAGATGGATGAAGACTCCCGACGAAGTTTGAGCTGCTGGACGAGTTTGTCGGAGATGAGAGACAACTCAGACCCCATGTCCAACAGCATCCGTACCCGATGAGTTGCCCCGAAGTTGGTGATGAGAAGCGCCTGACTGGTAGCCAGGAGCACCGATGGTCGTGCGCTCCCTGAAATGGTGCAAGTTAACGCCCCCGTATCTCATTGAGTGGTGCCCGAAGCCGACGCTCCCGCGTCCCCGGAGGGAGGTGGCTGGCCGCTCGCCGTTGAGGTTGAACCCGCTGCCTTGGCAGTATCCCCGAATTTAGACCACCCGACGTGAATCATCGTGTGATGCTTTCGATCACACTCCTTGCACCGAGTTGAAATGTTGCACGCTGAAACGCTGTGCCGACCTAGGCAGTTGAAGCAGAGGCGCAACTTCTGTACTTCACCCCGACGTGCCTCGGCCGACAGCTCCCGAAACTTTGTGCAGTGGACGATGTAATGCTTCTCCCGACAGAAAGCACACGTTTGAGGCCCGTCTCCCGATGTAGCTGCGTGAACCCGAGAAGAAGTATTCTTCTGAGATTGACTTGAGCCCGTACCCGAAGACTTTGAACTTGAGATAGTCCCGACCTCCGCTCCTTCCAACGCCCTCGCCCGATTCGTGAGAAATTCCCGAAGTTTTGAGAATGACGGAGGCTCCGTAGATTGCCTGGCCTTGAGTTCCCATGCCTCTCGTGTCCCGGTATCGAGGCGTCGAGCGATGGCGTAAACCAACACCCAATCCCAATGCTCCGTAGGAGCGCCCAGTACCCGTAGTGAGTTGCACGCCTCGGTGATGCTGTGCAAAAGCGAGTGAAGATCCCGAGTGGAGCGAGGCGCGATCACCGCCGTTTTGAAAAGCGTCTCGAGGTGAGATGTGACCAGAACCCGTTTATTGTGATAGCGCGCATTGATGGTCTCCCAAGCGCTCCCGAATGAGTCGGCCTCAATCGCCAGACTGGCGTTGAGCTTCGCAGCTTCTCCCGATGTAGACGCCCGTAGATAATGCATGCGCTCGACGTCCGTGAGGACTTGATTGTTGATAACGAGTGACGTGAAAAGGTCCCGAAATGAAATCCACTTTGAATATTCTCCCGAAAATGTGGGCAGTTCGATTTTTGGCAGGTGAGCTCTGCTCCCGGTGACGGCGCTGTACGATGAGGAGTTGCCCGATGAGACCGGTAGTGGAGCTGGAAGCTCGTCCCGAAGTTTGTCTACCCGTGAGGTGGTCTCTTGGTACAGCCCGCTGGCCTGTGAGAAAAAATCCTCCGTGACGTACCGGTAATTGAGAAACTCCTCCGTGCACGCCTCCGAAATGAGGTCATGCATGGAGTTGAACTTCACGTACAAATCCGTAGCGTGAGCCCGTATCCCGTCCAGTTGAGAGCGCGAGTACTCTCCCGGTTCGGCCAAATTGACCTTTTCGAGGAGCACCCGTAGGAGGTTGATCCGTGAGTTTTGAGTTGCTGCCTTGAGCCCCAATGAGCCGCCGCTCCGATTTACCGGCATGCCCGGATCCCGATTTCCCGGAGATTTATCCCGTGAGGCCGCCCTCTGTTCCCGAAGAATGGACGCCGGAGATTTTTCCCGTTTCGGCGGCGGAGCGTCCAAAGAACCCGGTTGAGACGTACCCGGTGGCACGGTCAACGTAGGAGGCGGATCTGTGCCGCCGTCCGATTGCCCGCCCGGTGGCTCGGTATCCGGCATCGCGCTCTACCGGTACACCAACGAGAAAAAAAACGAAAAACCCCGATGAATTGTCCGATGCGGTGAGCACAGTATACTTCCGACGGAGCACCTCGAAAGTACTCGATAAATGCACCGAAAGCCCGAATGAATCCCGAAAAAGTCGATGAAATCGATGAATCGCCCCGAGGATTACGAAGCGCGGTGAGATTGTAAAGGAATGCACTGAACGTCCCGAAAACGCACCGAAAATCCCGAGAGAGATCGATAAGTCGATTAAATGTCCCGAAAAATGTGAGCGCGCACTGTAACGACCGTGAAAAATGCACTGACGTTTCCGCGAATGTACCGAGAAACTCCCGAGAAATTAAAAATCGATGAACTGTCTCGAAAATCGCGAAGGTGCCCGGTGAAGGTGTCGAAGCGCCCGGCGAATGCACTCGTGACCCGATGCGCGAGCGTATCTCGACACTGCCCGAAAAAACGCGCTCAAGAAGTATCCCGAAGAATGAGCGAAAAGCCGAAAACCCGGTGAACCGACACTGTTCAATCGCAATTCGCGCACGAGAAAATAAATGAAAATTGTCAGAAAAGAAATAATGCCCGAGAGCTCACTGTATCGCCCGAAAATGTACGTAATCTCTCACTACCGCACTTGAGATTCTCGAAAACCCGATGAAAATTAACTGAGACTCACCAGTATGGTTGACGAAGATAGTTGAGAGGCGGTTGAGAGAGAGAGAGAGAGAGAGAGCGAAGAGGCGCTCGAGCGCGAAGAGACGATCCCAAGATGGCCGCCGTGTGGTAGAACCACGTGTAGCCCGCGGCGACCCGCCGGTACTCGATAAAAGATGAGTTTCCCGATGAAAAAAATGCGTAGCACAAAGTCCCGTTGAGTCCCGAAACACTTTTCTACTTTTTTCACTCACAAAAAAAACCACGCGCCACCCACCAGATCCGGCTCGAAGGACCAAAATGTTGCGTGAGGATCTGGTGTTGGTGGGGGAAAATAAAATGACGCGAGGAGAGGTGAATTAAAAAGTGTAACAAAAAGTATTTATTCAATGAGAAAAAGTATCACAGTAAAGAATGGTGAGATAATGTGCCCGATGTGAGCTATAAACTCGATAATACCCGATGATAACTGTGAGAAGACCCGGTCGACGTCGAACGCACGTTCGACGTGTATGAATGGATGCCGAAGCGTGCCCGCGAGTGCCCGTAAAGTAATCCCGATTAATCGGAGAGATCCGAATGTTAATGTTCCCGAAATGTAGTTTAAACTGAAGCACAAATGTTCCCGAATTGATTGTGTGTATTATTATTCCCGTAAGCTGATTAATACCGCTGAATTTTGTAAGAAAAGAATTTGGAAAAGGCACGTAGGCACTGTAGCACGCTGCGACCGGATCGAAAACTGAGATAATCAATATGGCGATCGATGAAGACGCGCCGTGGGCATGCGCCACACGTCGCGTCGATCGCGCCCGAGGTGTCGCCCAGTAGGTGCTGACGCCCGCGGGAGCGCGAGAACTAACGCCCACCCGCTCGTTATCTCGCGACTCCCGAAACCCGGGGCCCGTGAGCTAGCGACGCCAGCGGCGAGGCGAGAACTCGATCGAGAGAGCACTCGCCGTCGTCGTGACCTCGCTAATTCCCGAACAGTGACACCGTATGCTGAGGCTTGTTGAAAAACCCAACGTAATAGAGAGAGAAACGAGAGTCAATTTCCTAATATCAATATAGAATTAATCTCATCTCGAGCCACCCTATATTATCACAAATTTATCAGTTTCGTAAGCCTTTCACGAGGCCTGCGTCGCTGGATCCTAGTCCCGGCGATAACGAAACGTTTCAGTATACTGTGTGATATGCCAAGAATCTAAACTTGACATTATCGTGGTCAATTTGTAAAGAATACGAATAAATGATGCATGTCTACTAACCGTAACTTCGACATTTCTATCAGTCGATTTGGAACCTCTGCTGAATTCACCGCATATCAGTGTCAAATATAAATCGTTCCGTATGTCACCCGGTAAAATTACTTCTGGGAACCCCATTTTCCGTGCGATAGCTACATTGCCTAATACGAGATGAGGATATTCTTCACGAACCTGTAATGAGTTAATTTTCAATTCTGTATCTTTTCTCATGTTCAAAAGAGCAGATATCAACTTAGTGATTAATGATTCCCATACTTGCTTAATATCCCCTCGAAGAAGCTTTAAGCTTGCCCACAATCCCTGGCCACCAACGATGCTTCCACTATTGGTCGCGATACTCTTTTGGAGATTAGCTTCTTTCTGTGCAAGGATTCTTCTTAAGGTTCCATCCAAAGTATCTTTCTCACAGCATCTGGACAGAAGAAAAAATGAACAGACAGAGCGCGTTCTTTTCACCAAAAAATCCCATAACTGTCGGAAAATTTCTGGACGAAAGTCCGAAAAAGTTCCTGCACTCTTTTCCGTGTTATTCCGTCGATAATGTAGAAAGTTACAAAATAAGTAAAAAAATTCTGAACGAAGTACTTGGCGAGTTCGTGATCATGATCTATACATTACGCTAATTTCATGGAAAAATCCTCGCCAAGTACTTCGTACAGAATTTTTTTACAATCTAATTTTTTTACGTTTGCAATTTGGTTGGTGACATAGTTGAATTCACGAACTTTATTATTTTTTCTATCAACATCAAACCGTATTTGAAAATTTATTGAAACGCAGTAAAGCTTCCCGTATTTGGCCACGTATATTCCAACAGATCTTAACTTATTTTGTAACTTTTTGTGTATTCTTCTAAGCGGCGTTTTGGATTTTTTTTTGATATCATAGGGTAACAAGGGACTACCAATGTACTTGTCCACGTTTTTTTCCGGGATTTTTGCGATTATATCACTTCTTTTTTCTAAAATTTTTAAATATTTTGGTTCATATAAACTCCTATGGAGACTATATAATTACAATGGGCACTTTTAGCTTGTGAATATAACCCATAACTGTTGATTTTATTTTGCATTTTTATATTTTGTAGATGAATATGTTCA
Source organism: Campoplex capitator (assembly GCA_037576405.1). Classification (NCBI taxonomy): domain Eukaryota; kingdom Metazoa; phylum Arthropoda; class Insecta; order Hymenoptera; family Ichneumonidae; genus Campoplex; species Campoplex capitator. The sequence continues at coordinate 8,150 of JARBWI010000403.1, read as the reverse complement.
CTGCGAGATTCGAATACACAGGATCACGAAAAAAAATGCTTACCAGTCTGTTCAAAAGTTTATTCTGAGACCATTTTTTTTCACAATTTATCCAATTTACTCGCTAATCTCGCACTTTATCATTACAGAACTTCACTCAGAATCTCCGTTGAATATTTTTATTAAATCCATTAATCGAAATTTTTTGGACGTCCTGCACTCGATTATGTCAAAACTCCGTTAATAACCGTTTCACTGTGTAGACGTCATACACTACGCTTACACGGCACTCTTATTCCGATTTGGTTATAATGGGGTGTATATACATATATATCGGGCATAATAAACCCGATTAGTTAATCTGGAATAAGAGTTCCGTGTGAACGTAGTAGTCATTGCTCTCTCCGCAGCTGTCACGGGACACTGGCTTTCATGAAAATGGGTTATAGCTGGCATCAAGAGGCCTTTGATGGTGTTGTATACAGACACGTTAAATTCTTGAATGTGTTAGTAACTTTTGCATAATCTTGAGCCCGTGCAAAGTTTTTTCTCAGCAATTACGCGATCGATCATGCTGATTTTTGGCGCAATCGAAAGAGAATTTCTTAATTAACTCAAAGTTCAATTTTTCAGTTCCTCAATTGCTTCTGAGCTTCGTAATTCAATAAAATGACATGCCAATTTTACCCCCACCACCGCGAATCGGTTTATTCAGAGAAAGTATAGTCTCGGCGAGCTCGGACCAGCAGACGACAGGGCTGTCAGTGTACTTGTCCCGAGACTCTACCGAGTCTCTTGATTGGACAAAATCCGAATCAAATGCTGCCAACAAATCGCTTTTTTCTGTTTCGTTGATTTGACAAAAAATATTATCAAAAAAACTAATCAACATTCACAAACTAACGATGAACAATCATAAATTGGCATACAAGGCAAAAGTCAAGTAGAACTGCCAATTTCATACCTTTGATTGAAAAATTGATTGGTATTTGGGAAAATCAAATGATTCATAATTTTTTTTCAATTCCTGAAATCTTGACGCTTTTTCCCGTTGTTTGACGGAATATACCATCGAACAAAATTTCTCTGAATAAAACAACAATAGAAATAAGACGTGATATCAAATCGCAAAAATTCCTTCCAGGGAAAAAAATCTGGACAAGTATATTGATGGTCCTTCGTTCCCTAAGGATAACACAAAAATCGTTGAAGAAATCGAATACCTAGCATGAAAAAATTCAAAAAATCATTGACCCATTTTTTTATTCATATCTTGGAGGAGAAACATTTATGTTGATCATGAAACATCCGTCGGAAAAATCTGATTTCAATATAAATGATATTATAAATGGTTTTTCAACTGAAAACAGCAGAAATTGAAACTATAAAAAATTAGCATTATCAAAATGAGAACGAAACCACGTATCATTGGTGTGTTGAATGAGTTAATTTTCTGAAAAATATATGAAAAGTGACCATTCCAGTTAATGTTGTGTCCGCGAAGACCGTCGCGTAGGGACGAGTTATCAAGGACAAGTATTTTGGGATTAAGGCCAAATTGAGTTAAACTCCAACTCAATACAAAGATTACAAAGTAGAGGTTGATTTGCCTCGAGACCAATCTACCGGAATTTCGTCAAAGACGGTCGATTTTAGGTTTTGATCTGTCTTTTAATGTTTCGCATGTTTCCTTCCACTATTCGACATATTCGTCCCCGATTCATTCTTGTTTCGTTATTCGAATATTTGATGGCGTAAAGCCTGCTATTTGGGACGATTTCTTAATACCTCAAGTAGGTTTGTGGTTTGCTGAGAATTGCGAATTCTTTATATTTCATCAGTGTACTTATTTTAGTGATTGGTGCCAAATCGGGGCACAACGTCAAGTGCGGCGCTGAAATTTTTTACATCAATAAGAAAACAAGTATTTATAGGTAATTCAGAAGATATCAACATCGACGAACTGAAAATAATCAATAAAATGAATAAATTTTAATATGTTGAAATTATGTTTAAATACGCTTTAATAATACTTTTCTGGCTCTCAACTCATTATCAAAAATGCTAATTCAAACAAAAAACAAATTAGAGGTGAAGTCATGTGTTACTTTTCGGAAGCGGAAACTCATTAAAAAAATAATTCTTCTCCGAATATCAGGATATTCTGGTATCATACAAAACATCTGAGGTCGATATAATCGGAATAATGAATTGAAACGTTTCATGATTTTTGAACATTGGTAAGTTGTTCAAAAATCAAAACTTAGGATTTTTGAGATCCTCTTCTCTCTCGTGAAGAGGTGTGCAGGTTCGTGCACTGACCAGCGAGGTCTTTGCTAGAAGTAGGAGTCACCTTCAGATTTCCCCGTTTTGCCCTTCCAGGAGATCGGGAACTCGACTCGGGAAGCAAGAACGACTACTCTCATCCGGATCATGAGCAACCAGTGCTCTAAGAGCGTTTCTCGTGACGCAATCGGGCGAGGCCTCGCTATTGCGCCACCGTACTTTAATTGTACGAGAAACTTTACTCCTCGATCGAGGATATCAGTGCTCCGTTATTTGTGTATGATTCATTTTTGGGTAGGAATAAGGAGGAGGAGGATGGAAAGGTGGGTGAGGGGGCCTTTTCAGCGTACGGGTGATGCTCCGCTGATGCGAGAGTGCCCAGTCCGTCGCCCTCTGTCAGGATTTCTGTTAAACCAGAAATCGTGACAGGGGATGCGGCTGTCCCCTTACAGAATGTTCAAATACGTCTTAAGGGGGAAGGTATAGTTAGAATTTTAAAAAAACCAATTTTCATTTTTTTTTAAATTTTCTAAAAGTAAAATATCTTACGAGTATTTTCCGACCAATTGAATGTAAATCGGACCATTATTCGCCGAAATACATGTATTCCAGTTGAGAACGCTAACTGGCGAACCCTGGAAAACAGCTGAAAATGGCTTCAGATGCAGGTAATAAAGCGCAGGAAGGCGAACTATATGGTCTAGGAATAGACGACTTTATGTAAGATACAAAAAATAATTTTTATCTGGATGCGAATCGTACTCAAAACTTCGAACTCGTTTTTCTCGAAACCATGTTTTTGAAGTCGGTGATCACTGTGACTCGAGAACGGCTTTACCGATCGGGTTAGAATTTATATCACTTCTTCTATACATAGTTGTCCTCCGGATAAACGAAGGATTTTTTTTCGGAGAATAATTTTTTTTTTATAGTCAAAAATGTAAGTGAAATTTTGGTCAAAACAACACTTTGGACTTTCAACGTCCGCCATTTTGTGAAAAATGAAAATTTTTCAAAACACTTCGTTCAACTGGAGCATTATATCATTAACTCAAGATCCCCCCCTGATTTTTTGGTTTCAGATAATCCGTTGTAGCGCAAGACTGATCACTGGAAAATCTGTTTTTTTGTGCAGCGTTCCCGGCCATTGATGATTATCGGCTTATTTTGAAATATATTTCTTTGAAAAAATTGGAATCTTTACATTAAATATATATCTTTTAAACGAAAGAACTTTTGTTGTAAATAATTTTATCGTTCGGCTAAAAAAAAATCGGAAAAAAGGCCTTATTTTTAACGTTCTAACTATACTTCCCCCTTAAGAGTCCTTGTCCGGCCCATCACTTTTTACATATTTCACACGTAGATCTCCTGTGCGTGGTGGTTGGCACGTGGGCATTGGTCTACAGATCAATGCCCATGAAGTGTGATACAATCCTTACAAAATCCGACTTCCCATCTGTTCTGCCGATTTGAACTGATAACTTCTCCAAACAATCGTTAATGCTATTTTTTTATGATCAATTTCGAATCCTGAGTTTCGTTTATAAATAAAGCTTCTAATATGAAGTTCGTCAAATAGTTAAATATTTTCAATTTTTTTTCCAATTCATAAAAATAAGAAATTTCTATAAACCTAATGTTAAGGCCAGCTTACTCCAAACAATATTGAAGAAATCGAAATTTTTTTTTTTCCATAAATTGCTACTGTATACTGTTGTGCCCCGAGTACTCGTAAAATAAGCCAACATAGCAATGAGCATCCTCAGCATAAATGCATCAGTTAAAAATTATATACTGCATAAAATGCAGTTCCTAAGCGAGTCCATCGACCCGCAAATCCCTCGTCGAACATTCGAGAATTGAATACTAATAGAGTAGGAGAAAATCACCGAATCTATAAAATTACCGACTAACCGAAAATCGGCAGTCTTTGACGAAACTCTGAACGATTGGTCTCGAGGCAAATAAACCTCTAATTTGTAACTTCTTAAATAAACTTATCGTTAACTTGTTATAAAAGTATTGAGTTGGAGTTCAACTCTTTTGGCCTTAATCCCTTAAATACTAGTCCTTGATAACTCGTCCCTTCGTGACGGTCTTCGCGGACACAATATTGGTGGCAGCGGTGGGATTGCCACAACTGAAGAAACCTGACACGTCTACGAGGTGAAACGGAAGGAAACCAAATTGCTGAGGAACATCGATAATTCTAGACAATTCGTACATTGAACAAGGACCTTGCTGTTCAATTCGATTATCGAGCATCGATTCCAAAGCAGACCGATCTACGTCAAGAATCAAAAAGAAGCAAGAAAGGAAGACTAGGGAAAATCGAAATTCGACCCGACAACAATCAACAAGCAACATGATAGCGATCATCTTGTAAGTGACGGAACATTATTTCAATTGTAATCCGCCAAAGTTAGAGCGTATAGAAAAACTTTATATGACTAGCTGTTTGAGATTGAACGATGAGTTTGAGTTGCCGGGTGTTAAGGATCGCAACGAAGGTGGATAAGAGTACAGGACAAAGTCGTGTGTTGAGCGCGGAAAACCGCTTGTCTCTATTTGAGATAAATCAGTCGTTGTTGAGTAAAATCAAATCAGTTAGATGAGTAAAATCACTTGAGTTCGATGAGTTCGTAGATGAGTTTAATGATGATTGATAAGTCTCGAAGAGACGATTGAAACCCTTGAGTCGAATTATATTAATTACGAACGCGAGAGTCATTGAGAAAAGCCTCGAGATATGTACGAGAGCACGTGGCTTAGCGTCACCCCGTCACCACGAGTTGAGCTGAGCTCAAAATGTTAATGTACTCTTTTATTAATGATTGCGCACCGTTGCGACAACCTGAGATCAATGAGTTAACCCGTAGTCACCGTAAGCTTACATGAGATCGATAATGAGTGTTCCAAGATACTGAATTAACCCATTAACGCCCAAGCGTCCCGATTTTTTACCAAACTTTCAACGCGATTATTTTATATGTTATCGGCGTTAAAAAAATTTTGTTTCCAGCAATATCGACGTAGAATTTTATGCTCTTTCAGAATATTGGCTCAAAATTCCGATTAGACATGAAGAAAAAAAAATATGGCCGATTCAAACGTGAAAAACATGAAAAATTTAGAAAAAAATACTTTTTTTGTATTTTTTTTTTGCAATGTTACCGCAAAGAATTCATACTGTAATCATGATCAGGGGTGATCGCGATAGTCAAAGCTTAACAGGGAATTTTCATGTAATCATTGAACCACTCCTTTTTACAATATGGCGGCAAGAACGTAAATATTCTACAAAAACAAGCTAATTTTTTTCTCGGAAACTGTTGAGCTTATCTCAAATTATGTAGGTACAAAAATATCTTAGAATTGGCTAAAGAATATCCTTAAATTTTTTTAAAAATTTTTTAGATGATTTTTGGTTTTCCAAAATTTCAAAAAATTAAAATTGCCAATTTTTTTTTTTTTTATTTATCGACACAATACGAATCACTTTATGCGTACATGCACATTGCTATTTTTTTATTCTACTTAGCATCACCTAGAGACAGGGGTGCTTTATTATCGTGAGTCCCCTTGCCTCTCACGTTTCGGGGTGCTTTATTACTGTGAGTCCCCTTGCCCCTTACTGGTTGCTGACTTCTTTCAGTGTTTTTATTTGAAACACTTATCGCAGAACCTCAAATTACATTCCTCACATAAAGTTCTTGTTGTTATTGAACAATTGAAACAAGTTTTCAACGTATCAGCACGAGATTTGTCGTGTGGTTTTCGTCGTTTTTGCTGTCCTTTTTGGATATAGTATTTAGCTATGGAAATTGTAAATTGCTTTGTTCCAGTTTTTTTCTTTTTATCCGCTGCAGCATTGAATATTACGAGAGAATTTGTAATAGATGCCTGTATCAATCTTATAAAAACGACCCATGTCCATTTTTTTGAACGTATGCTTGGAAGTACGTTATTGCAGTGTCCATCGTGAAGATCCACACCTCCCATGAATTTATTGTAGAGATGAAAGGCTTGCGGGAAAGGTATTTCAGTTTTAGATCGTGTCTGTGAATCGTACCTTCTTGAAGGTAATAATGGAGTTACACCTTCAGCAGTCGAAGCTATCGAAACTGGTTTTGAATCCATCAGAGTAATATAAAATCACAAAAAACAGCAAAAATGCTGTACAAAAAATTGAGACAAGTACATTTACTCCCCCGTTAAAGGAGCCTTCCCTCTAAATAATTAGAACCTCGTAATAAAACATCTTTAGAAAAATTTCTCCCAACAAAAAACACCATTCAAGAAACCAGATCTCCCCAAAAATCCACTATTAGAAAGCAGTTCGAATCTTCTCTTTAAAAGTAACCTTAAAAAATAATTTATCATAAAAAGTTTTGAAAAACTATCTTGAATGAAATTTATGAATAAAGTCATGAAATCGTGAAATTCAATTCTCGCAAAGAGTTGAATTAAGAGATTACAAAAAGTTGTTAAATAAATATGGATGTGGTCAAGTACGTCAGATTATAATGTTAACAAAAAAATTACAAACAAAAAAAATTATATACAGAAAAATTACAAACAAAAAAAACTTGAGAAAAAAAAATTTCGGCTGGTGTACTTGGCGAGTTCGTAACTAAAACTATGAGGTCTAAGTACATTGTACATTATGTGAAGTAAATTACACATTTCGCCAAGTACACCAGCCGAAATTTTTTTTTCTCAAGTTTTTTTTTTCGTGATCATGCATCTATACATTACGCTAATTTCATGGAAAAATCCTCGCCAAGTACTTCGTTCACAATTTTTTTACAATCTAATTTTTTTACGTTTGCAATTTGGTTGGTAACATAGTTGAATTTCCGAACTTTATTATTTTTTCTATCAACATCAAACCGTATTTGAAAATTTATTGAAACGCAGTAAAGCTTCCCGTATTTGGCAACGTATATTTCAACAGATCTTAACTTATTTTGTAATTTTTTTTGTATTCTTCTAAACGGCGTTTTGGATTTTTTTTTAATATCATAGGGAAACAAGGGACCACCAATGTGCTTGTCCACGTTTTTTTCTCCGTGAGGGGATTTTTGCGATTTAAAATTGTTTCGTCAAGTCGATACTTTTCGTGAAAAAAAATCATGGAACTTTACATCATGCTGTTTTATGAAAACTGCCATTTTGGAAAAAACTTAGAAGCAAAAAAGTTCATAACCAAGGTTCCGGAAAGGTCAGACATTCGGATCGCTATTATTTGCGATAATATGGTTATTAAGTGCAGTAAAAACAAAAAAAAATTGATTAAAAAAAAAAAAACTTCAAAAAATCTTGACTTTTTAATTGAAAACGCAAAAATAATCAAGAATTTGATTTTATTTTACAACATAAATGTCGGATTCTGAAGGAGCACCCTCGAAAACCTCCTACATGAGATTTTGAAGGAATTTTTTTTGTTTGTGAATTAAAACTGTGTACTTAAAACTACGTAAAAAAATTGTCTTTTTGCGCATTGATGGGTTAACAAGTGATTGAAATGAACCACAAACAAAATACATGTTTCAATTTATAGAGCTCGTATGACAAAAGTACAAACGTAGACCGAAAAAAATCTTTTCTGCATTCGAGTTTCTACAGCGTTCTGAAAACATTTCCCAGTTTAAAGTTATGAATATTGAAACTTGACAACAAATTTTAAATGCTCATCCCTTGATAAATTACGACAGCTCGTTGAGCACAAAAGAGAAATGACGTATTCAAAGAAACCTATAATTTTCAAGACAATAATTAAAATAATATTTAATTTTTATTTGAATGAGCAATTTGAATAAAATGTGATGGGCCGGACAAGTACTTTTAACACGTATTTGAACATAATTTGTACCGATCCC